>WEIU01004886.1:362156-372473 GCA_013389925.1 Aegithalos caudatus | reverse complement strand
AAGAAGAAGAAGAAGAAAAGGCCACCTTCATTATTTCACTTTTAATTTCCTTTCTCCAAAGTAAGCAGAGCAAAATTAGATTTAGGCTGATGCATATTCCACAAATAAATTACATGGAACTAGAGTGGTTAAATGAACTTTGCTTGGAGATTATTGGAAAGATAAATATTTAAACACTGAACTTGAGGTAAGTCATGTTTATGCAACATCTGGGGTTTTTTGTCACTGCTTCTCCGCCCCCTCTTTTTTTCCCTATTGTGGCTTTTCTCGTCAGCTCAACCCCGAGGACATGAAAGCAGGGTGAATACCACCTTCAGAAAACTCTCTTGTCTGTATTGTTGCCAGCAGAGGAGGTTTTTTGACTTTTTTTTTAGCAGATGATCTTTGCCTGGTTCTATTTTAATAGAAGTCTTTGATTATATTTCACACTACGTCTCAGTTAAAAGAGTTCAAAGTAAATTTAGAAGAATTCAAATTATATCTCTTGAGAAAAACCCAGCTGGTATTGAAATTGTTCAAAAATATTTAATTTGCAGTAGAACTTTTAAACCATTGAGCATCATAGTGTATGACGCTTAAATTTGAAGGGTTTATTTTAAATTAATAGACTTTTAAGTGCAGGGTGACACTCTATTAACCAGACTTAGAAACTCCCCAAAATTTCTGCGGTAGGGAAGAATAGGGATTCCCATTCCATCTGGAAAAATGTAAACAACAATCCAGATGGGGACTGTGCTGGTTAATTCTGTAGCCACCTACTGGGTCACTGAATTACCTGCACCACAGATCAGCCAGGATGATATTGGAGGTATTGTGGACTTTTATCAAACTCGAATATTCCTTTCTACAGTAAAAAAAAAAAAAAGCTAAGCACACTTGTGAAATCTTTAGGTGGCCAGATACTGAAGACTGATACAACAAAATATTTGCCTTTTAAGCTCATAGTTCAAAAAAATCTCCTATTTTAAAAGGTTGATGCAGATAAAATGCTAAGAAACTGTAATTAATAATAATTATTCTTGCTATTATGGCATCACTAAGGGAATAATGAAATGAACTGGCTTTTTAGATTTTCATGCTCATCTAGAAGCGAAAATTATCCTCCCTAGATAAAGTCTGAATATTTGCTGTTGTTATTTTGATTAATGGCATTGGATTAGCAAATGTCAGTGTGCTCCTCAGCTGCTTGCATGTGTTCCCACAACGAGCCAGGAGTTATTCCAGTTGCTACCAATATTCATTACCATCCAATCAGATCCGTATGTGACTATAAATTTTGAAAATTTTGCTCCACATTTGCCAAATATTCTGGTTTCTGTCTAATTAATGATGGTAGTTTATTGCATTTTTATTTAAGTTAGAAATCCTGGTAATCATGTTTTTTATTCTGCTCTATTTCGTGTCTATTGCATGTGTGTGGAAGGACTCATGCAGTGCAGACACTTCCATCTCTCACATTTATGAACTTGGCAGATTTCTCAGTCTCTCTGGTTGCTCTTTGGGTTTTTCCCTTCAGTTTTTTTAATTACTAGAGTGGAATTTTTTACTTTCCTGAATTTAAGAAAGCTTTCAAAAAACCCACAAGATTTTCATAAATTGGCCTTTTCCCCTCAGTAATACTTTTCAAAGCAAACAGCTTTTATAGCAGTAATTATAATATAAATGATAGTTATCAGTAATTATAATGCAAATTAAAGGGAAACCCATGGACCTGGTAAATTTTCACTGTCACTATCACACTTGTATCATATATAATGTTCTCCAAATGTAGGAATAGTCTGGGGACTGCCTGTTCTGTCAAAATGACTAGAAAAGAAAGATTGGGAAATGGGATGGGAGGATTCAGGTCAAGTTTTCTTTAATTTCTATGGGACATTTCAGTTTTTTTTGGCAGAACCATCCCCTGGCCATGGGTTGGTGACAGAAAGGTGCTGCACGATGGCAGAGAGAAAACTGGGATCATTAAAATTAGAGCAGGAATAAAGGGAAAAGCCTCTCAAATCCCAAAATAACAACTGTCAAACTACATGGGCCTGTCCCAGGGAGAGCTACAAACAAGAGAAGTGCTGGGATTATTGAATTTTGCCTGCCTGATTTTTTCCTCTCTGAAGTTTGAACTGCAGCATCCAGAGCCTCTTCCCTCAGTCTGTGCTGGGATGTGGTGGAGCATGTGGAATCTCAGGATTAGGGTCCAGAGAAAATGATGTTACTGCATTTTTCTGAGGAAGAACTTTTTTTTTTTTCTTTTCTTTCTTTTTCTTTTTGTTACTTTTTTTTTTTTTCTTTATTTCTTGTGAGATGTGTTGGTTCCTGTGGCCCACAGAGGATTCCACAGCTTTGGGATCACAGGAAGATCAGTGGTGCTGTTAATTACAGGAGTGCCATCCGTACTGCTGTGCTCAGAGGTCTGGCAGCATTTCCATTACAAACCCCACTGCAGTGGTTTGCAGCTCAGTCACAGAAATGTTCTGCTGCCCTGATGAATCTTGAGTCTGGCAATGATTTGTTCCCCTCCTACCCAAAAATATTGAAAAAAAGAGCCTGGTTTAAAATCTGAAAGTGATACACCAGTGACTGGATGTTGACTAAGCAGGAACTTTGGTTGCTGCAGTTTAGCAAGAACTCCATTCCTAAATTCCTCCAGAGGTGATCTTTACTGTGTAATGCAAGTGCTTTTGGTTATTCTGAAATGAATCAATGTCTCATCAGACCTCTAACAATTCTTAGTTTATGCTCTAGAGCATCAGCTTTGTCTCTTACTGTATTTATTGTCCTGGAATGTGGCACAAAAGGAAGGGTTTGGAGCCTGTAACACTGTCCTGCTGCTGCCCAGTTTAATTACATATTGAAGGTGTTTAGCTTTTTATTTCTAGTTATAAACCTCTTCTGTGAAATGAGGTTTGTCCTTGAGTGATAGGGGTTCAATATATGGAAATTTTATGTGGGAAAAAAGCAGTGCCAACCATGCCCATGACTGGGAGATCTCAAACTTTTTCAAGTGAATGATGGAAGTAAAAGTGGTCATTCACAGCACTTTTAGAGTCACAGAGGCATTCCCATTGCATTGGACAAAGTGTTTTCATATGCTTCTGTGTGTTTGATTTCCTATTTACTGGTTGGATTGTTCCAAGTTATTCCCTGCATTCTGTGCAGAAACTGGAGCCTTCCCTAGAAAACTCAGATGTTCTGTATCACTGCCTTTAAAGCCAGTTTATGTGGATTATACATTACTGCTTTCAGAAGTGGTCAGAAAATGTATTTACAGCCCTGCTAAATAGTGGAAATGAAGGGGGAAAGGTGGTTAATTTGGCATGATTAATGATTATAGCCTTGGAGAGTGTGGGTCAGAAAATAAGGAAGCAAAACTCAAAATAGGAAGCAGCAGAAATTCAGTTTAAAAAGTGAAGCTAAAAGAAATATGAAAAATGTTAAGATTAAGAAAAGAACACTGGCTGTGTTGGGAATAGCGTGCTCAGAAAATACAGCCAGCAAGTCACCAGAACAGAGAGGATGAACAGTTTGAGGCTCCACATGGCCAGAACAGCTTTGGCCACGTTATGATCATGCTTAAATAACTTACCTAAGGGATGCTGTTTAATCACTGAGCTCGTGGTGTCTCTCTTCTCTAATGTGCCTGTTTTGTTTTCCCCCCAGCTCACAATGCCAACCTTTCCTGTTGTTGTGAAGATTGGACATGCTCACTCAGGCATGGGAAAGGTGCAGATGCTACTTGTTGCATGTTGGGAGCCTGGGGTTTGTCCCTTACCTGTGCATGCTCATTCCTTCCCTGATATTTTACCTTTTATCTACCCAGACTTGCAAATCTCTGTCTATCCATGCTGAGAAAGCATCTCTCTTTAGGAAAATAAAAACATGCCCCAAGTACTTTTACAATGAGGCCTTTACAGTCTGATAGTTGCCCCATGTGGGGTGTGCTTTGAACTGTGCTGAGATGCTTTCTCGAAGCAAAACCTTGTTTATTAATTTGTTGTCTGCACTGAAACTCTTCAAGAGTCAAGGTCTGTTGCACAATCCAACTTTTTGGAGCTGGGAGTGTGGGAAGGTTTTGCCTTGGTTCTCTGTTGGTTTCAGCTTGATACTGAACTTTGATTTCCTATCTTGATGTGTTGTCTGTGATTGTTTCATACCTCTGTATAACTGCTGCTTTCTTTCTCCAAAGTAATTGCATTTCAGTGGTGAGTACAGATGTTTTGGTGTCACTTATCTCACAGTGCAGGGTCAATGGGAGAGCATTTAAATCCCATTTTCACTGTTATCAGTGACAATTTCTAGTCCTTGCAGAGTAACTTTGCTCATTGAAAACACTTCAGTGCTAGAAGTGGTTTAGATCTTAAAACAATTAATCAGAGAATAGTTACACTTATCATCCTGAATCTCCAAAGCTCCATGAACATATTTGCCACTATTTTGAGATAGAGAACTGATTTAATGACAACTCGTACTGTATGTTATTTTTTGCCTATGACTGTTTTGCTTTGTTTCATATTTAGTAAATAATTGGAAGTCCAGCAGCCAATTTAATTGAGGGCAGACTGAACCACTAATTAAACTGCACTTTCTGCGGATTGCATATGTGAAGTGTTATAATGTTTATGCTGTACTTTGGATATTCACCTCTCATTTAGAGAAAAGGGGAAATAATGCACAGAAATGTTCCTCATATCAAATGACTAGAAATGATTTTTTTTTTCTTTTAGCTATGAAATATTTTAAAGATTAAATGCAGAGAGCAAAGGAAGGACCCCCTGGAAGCCCAGCCCTCCTCAAGGGCACTGCTGGCAGCAGCATTTCCAGAGGTCCCAGTTAGACCCACACAGACCACTCAGTTTCCAGAAAACCAAGTTGAAATCAGACCTTGTGTCTGGTTAATGGCTCTCAAATGGCAAATTACTCTGTGTCTTTCTCCATCTGAGAACTGGGGGCAAATACTTCGGCTTTAGGCTTTTATCTCCAATAAATTCCAGTTATTGTGCCACGTCCCCCAGCCCTAGCCATGGCCCCCAGGTTCCCTTTTCAGTCCCAGGAGAAGGAGAAGCAAACAGGATGCTGGGCTTGCAAAGAGCTGCAAACTCCTAATGTTGATACCATGGCAAGTGCTGATCCTGCCTGCTTCCTCACCATTCTGAAATGCCCTTTTTGGATCAGTGTGGAGCAGTCCCACTTTCCTGTTTTCCACCTGCCCCAAGGTTTCTCTCCTGAGCTCCTTTCACTCCCTGCTTCCCCAGCTCTGAGTTTCCCACGGGGATTGCCCTCCCTGACCAGAGGTGATGTCTCTGTCCTCCCTCTGCCCTCTAAAACCTCCTCCTCCCTCTCCCCCAGATCAGCATCCCCCACTTTTCCATCCCTGTCTTCTTTCAAGATGTAAATGTAAGTTTAGTGGCACTCATCACCTCAGCTGAGCATTCCACACCTGGGAAATCCCACCCCTGAAAAGGCCAACTCCTTCAGAGAAGAGGGAAAAATGAGAATAATGGTTCTGCTCCCTGTGAACCTGCCCTCACCAGGATATTGGGATCCTTCAGCTCCTCCCTCATGGGAAAAGCTGATGGGATGATGTGAAAATTCCTGGTGGACTCCACATATATTCCATTATCTGAGCAATTTACAGAACCAGCAAGAATCTACATTGACTGGAATTGCATGTCACACCTAAAAAAAAAAAAAATCTGAGGCCTGTAGATCTATAATTGACTACGATCACTTTAAAAAAATGAAACAAAAGAAAGCAAAATAAAATTCCAGTGTCTGCAAATTGCTTTCTCCAGATGAGCAGGTAATATTTTGCCTAGAAAAACAGACATTTTAAAGCAGAAATACGTCAGAACCTAGAAATCAAATGAAATATGAGATTTTTTTTTACATGTTGTCAAAACCATGCTTCTCACAAATGCCATTTGCAACTGAGTTCTACATTTTATTCCTAATTACTCTTTTTTCTTTTGTCTGTGCTGTGTTCTTGTGGCTTGATGGCTCCAGATCAAGGTAGACAACCACTACAATTTTCAGGACATAGCCAGCGTGGTAGCACTCACTCAGACCTACGCCACCACTGAGCCCTTCATAGACTCCAAATATGACATCAGGATCCAAAAAATAGGCAGTAACTACAAGGCATACATGTGAGCCAAATCCTTATGTTCTTTCCTGCTTTTGTTTCAAAATTGATAAGCACCAGTGAGATTAAAGAGTGTTGGATGAGTCACTGAGATTATGCCTCTCTTGTCACAATTTCTGGAAAGAGGATTTTAAACTTTCTGGATTTATCAAAAATTTTTTTATCAGTTGATTGTGGCTGGGAGGAGGAGAATGAGACACCAGGTGAGCCTGCCAGAGGGGTTTTTCTGTTAACTTTTGCTCATTATTTTCATTTAAAGAAAGGAGCAGTTGGAAGAGCAGTTTGGTTTCATGGAGGACTGGTTAATTTGGATTTCTTTGTACCTTTTCATTAATTTAAAGACAAATTTTCTTCCATTTTTTCTTCTCCCCTCTGAGGATAAGTTGGATGACATTCATTCACACAAACAAACCTGAACTCTTGCACTTTCATGGAACAAAATCTTCTCCTTTCAACATAACACATCAAAGAAACAGTCTAATCTTGCAGTGACCTTCACAGAGAAGCATGAAAACCTGCTCATTTTAGAGCCCAGGTGTTTGTTTAAAGGCCACAACTAAAGGAGAGCCTCAAAGGATGTTTCAGCTCCACAAACCATGTTAAGCTAGAGCAGGACACCGAGCTGTGATGCAGCAGTTGAGCTCTGGTCCCTGTGTTTATGCAGATTTTGACTCTCTTTCAATTATCAGGCAGTGTAATCTGACAAACACTCATTTCATTGCTCGTTTTGTGACATGTTAGATCATCTCGTGCCTTTGTTCCCTCACATTTACAGTCCTGAGGCAGAGAAAATGTAACAGAACATGGATAAAAATTCATATTTACATATCCACACCCACATCCGGACACAGGGATATTTCTCAAGGAACTCTGAACATTGGAGGGATCAGCAAATCCTTGTAAATCATTTGTAAGGTGCAGTCAGGTTCTTTATCAGTAAAGAATTGCAAGCAAACCACAAATATTGAGAGAAGCTGGAGTTGGGTTAAAGCAAATCCATAAAATGTTTTATAATTTAAAAGACAGGGTTTATGCTCAGAATCAAATAATTTAGAACATCCATGAGGAAATAGAAACTTTGGTCCAGGGTGGGAGAAAGGGAAAAATTTATCTCCTTAGACTGATTTTGGAAGGCCACACACTCCTGACTTCTTGCCAAGACATTGCTGTCCAGGATCTGCTCTCTGTCCTCACCTGGCACTTGAGAATGAACATCCAAGGTTTGGCCTTCCCAAAAGAGCTCAGAAATCCCTCTGCTGCTCCCTTACACGTGAGGGGCCTCAGGAAGGCACAGATCTGGTGGAAGCACTGTTTCCATGGGGCAGATCCACCCTTCATGTGGACACTCAGTTGAAACCCAGAATTTGCTAAACGTGGCAAAAACACGTGTTGGAAATTTTGAGTTGTATGATGACCAAGGCAGGACACTCAAAAAGCTCACAAGGATTCAAAGGTGTCTGGAGTCCTCTGTTATTCAGTGTTTTCAGTGACACAGGACTGTGATTCAGGCTCCCTGTGGAATTCAGGTGTGCTGGGCCTTCCCCACCTCTCCCCTACAGCTCAAGAATCTGAAGCAGATGATACAGCTTCTATCCCTCGGCTTCTCCAGGAGAGTTAATTCCAGTTCTGCTTGTTTGTCTCACACTGGTGTTCCAGACTGGCTGTCCCTGTCTTTTCCCCCTCTCTGAGCACACCTAGCCTACTTTTTTGACAGCACCACGTCCCCTCTCTCCACCTCTCTGGGCCGTTCCTTGCTCCAGTCCTGCTGTTTTCCCAGACTGCCTCAACCTTCCCATCCCTCAGTCCTTACCCCTCATGCCAGAGCTGCTCCCAATCCCCAGGATGTCCCACAGCCCTTGGATTCTCCTCAGTGCCATTTGCCAGCCTTGCTCTGCCCCTACTCCCAGTCCCAGCCTTTTTCTCCCCCGCAGACCTTTCCATGCCACACCGCAGGGCTGGATGAGGCTTTTGTCTTCTCTCTGTTCTCTCTTGTGGGTTCTCACAGGCAAATTCCTTGTGTTGTGCTGCCCATCTTTCCCCTTCTCTAATAAACAGAGATGATTTTTTCCCAATTTACAGCTCCCAAGGGCAGAGTTTTAGAGATAAGGCCCAGCTCTTGATGGCTCCAGTACATGGCCAGGTACAATATTGGGCTCATCCCCTAGGATAGAAATTGGGCCACAACATCTTGTAGAAGAGAGCCCCACTTTTTTATTCCCTTTGACTTGAAATTTCAATGCTGTTCAGTGTCAGGAATAATTTTGGAAGAGTCAGCCACAGTAAATTTATCATTCTGAAACATAAATGTTTCTTCTTTGCAGAAGAAGCAGTTGGCCTAAGGGACAGTAAAAATAAGTTAAAATGACAGCCTGTTCCTCCTACCTTTTATTTATTTTTAAGTTTCTACTCAGAAACTCTGGGTTCATCCAAATGCTAAAAGCCTAGCAATCATTTTTTTCTCTAGATTCTTTCATACACTTAAATCACACACCAAAATGAAATACTGATTCGTTATTACAAAGCAGCGTGGAAAGGGGAAGATTTACCAAATGTCTGAAGAATTCTTCATGTGCACATACATATACATGATGTCAGTAGAATATTGTTCTACAGCTGGTTCTCATTTTGCTCTGTGACACAGGAACAGAGCACTTAGAAAGCCACCACAAAAATACCAGCTGAACATTTGTTTTTGTAGTTTAAAGAGAGTTATTAAGAGCCTCAGTTTTATAATTCTGTGGGAAATTGTGGTTTAAGTGGATCCATGAGTCACCAAACACTGGTGCTTATCGTCTGTCAGTAGAGATTATGGCGAAGAAAGCAGGATAGGATCCCTGTAAATACCACAGCCCCTCTGGGGGCTCTGTGACACACACTTAACTGCCCTGGGCACCTGGGCAGCACTCAGATGACTTCAAGGAAATCCGGTTTAAAATGATCACACACAATGTAGAAAAACAGAAATACAAAAGCCCTGTATCTAAATCTCCCCTCCAAAAGCAGTTCTGTGAGTCTAGGCCTTAAAGTGCTTTGATCAAAAGGTCAATAAACCAAAAGTAAAGCACATCAAGCAAAGGAATAGTGCTGGAGGATCAAACCACAGAGCAGGCTGCCTACCCAAGAATAGTAGGCAGACATTTCTACATATTTTTCTGCTGACAAGTCCCTGTCCCAGCAATTTGGATTGGATACTGCAAATGCTACTAAATAAAGCAGGAAGGTGTTGGAAAAGGGGAAGCTCAAGTTACTATGAATTGTTTAGCAATTCTAAAACAGTTCTTCCTTCTTGCAAAGACCAAATCGAGTGCAAACATGTTAAGCCTAAGTGTAAAGCACTTAAAGGTGTAGGAGTTGTTTTATTTGTTGTTCAGTGTTTGTTAAAAAGGAGGAAATAATGATGTGAAAGACTCTTGGCAGCTATCAGAAGTGAAGAAGAGTGAGAAACCTACGTATTTCTGATATATAATTACAGAAATCATCTCTAGGGCTTAGGATGTCTCGTTGGATAGTTTTGGATCAGTTTACCATGATCTCTCATTCTGGAGTTCATCTGTGTCAAACCCACAATCTCCTGAGGTTCCACCAGTTAATTCTGTGTCCACAGCATTCCCCAGCCCTCCTCTGATCCCTGCAGCATCTTCACAGCCAGCCAAGCATCCACTGGGAGACTTCTGCAGGAGCTTTTCCCAGTGTGGAGGGAAAATAGGGCTTAAATTGAACCAGCTTTGCCTGTCTGGTCAGTGGTGCTGGGATTCCATCAGTACAACTGAGCATCTTGAACTAAATACTTGCTAAAAGGCTTCGGGATAACTTTTCCCTCTGATTTGGTCACATCTTCCTTCCTAAAAGACACCTAAAAGAGCCCATTCTGATTAATTCCCGTGAGAAGTCTGCAAGAGGATTGAACTGTGATTTGTGGGATTTTCTCTCTGATGCAGAATGTCTGTGTACAGTAGTAATGAACCTAAAATTATTCATTTTTAAGCAGGCACATGTATATAAACACCACCTTAAAAACTGAGTTGAAATCACAACATAACCTCTTTGCTGGGCAAGGTTTCTTTACACACAGCACTCAGCAAGCACCTTCTCTTCTCTTCTCTTCTCTTCTCTTCTCTTCTCTTCTCTTCTCTTCTCTTCTCTTCTCTTCTCTTCTCTTCTCTTCTCTTCTCTTCTCTTCT
>WEIU01004886.1:338001-361983 GCA_013389925.1 Aegithalos caudatus | reverse complement strand
CTCTCCTCTCCTCTCCTTTCTCCCACAGCAACAAAGGACATAGCACCACAAAAGAACTTTATGCTTTAAACTTTATGAGGGTCCCAGAGAAAAGTCAACATTCCCCCACAATTGCTACTGACCCTTATAATTAACTTAATGGAAAAATGGAGAGAAAGCTCTAGCTGCTGCTTGATATACTTTTAATACATTGCAGATGTTCCCTTGATTTTACTAACTGGAAACACTTCATAACTTGTATCCATAGCCTATTCCCAGTACAGCATTTAGCTTTCACAAAGCAGTAATCTTCTCAGCCCTGCTAGCAGTCCTAAGGTCTGAGGAGGAAAAAAAATCTTTACATGGATTTTTTTTCCTTTCTTAGAGGTTAAATAGAAGAAGGTGAACTGACACAGGGCATTTAGGTTATATCAGTAAATAGCAAAGAGTGAATACTGAAGGAAAAACCAAAATCCAGCTCCAAAACACATCTGAAATAATTTCAGAGGTGTTAGAAACATTAATATGTTGCTTTTCAAGAGTTGGGACACAGTTGGGTGGGTTTGAAAGGAGAAGCTGAAGCTTCTTGACATTTACCTTTGCAACAGCAGTGTGTTACAGATAATTCAGTGCCTTTGCAGCTGGCACCAGCTCATTTCTAACACTGCCCCTTCATCAAAGCAGGCTGGGGTTTTGTTGGGTTTTTTTTTTTGGTTTTTTTTTTTTTTTTAATCTTAAATAAATAAATGGGGAACAGAAATTTCACATTGTACCTCCAGCACAAAGTATTTCTGAGAATGCTCTTAGAACCCCTCACGATTCAGATGTTTTGTCACAAGCTGCCAGTGAGGAAAAAAGTGTCAATACTGCTGCTGCTCTCATGTGAAAAGCAGAGACATTTGATAATGAGAAGGTGAAACCACTGGCTGTCTTTGTAATGTTTTCCCCCTTGCAGGAGAACTTCCATATCCGGGAACTGGAAGACAAACACGGGCTCTGCCATGCTGGAACAAATTGCTATGTCAGATAAGTAAGTGGAGTCTCGTGTAAAAGGTAATTAAAAAAAATTCACAGTGTTTTATTTTAAGTGGATCTGTAAAGAATCCCATTGTTGGTACCCAATTCACAGTAAGTGCATGCTTTGTGATCACTTGGGGGAAAAGGGATCTCTCAGTTAGGTGAAAGAGCAGAGTTGCATGTGGAGTTACCTACTCACACTCACCAGCCTCGGGTGTTATGTGAGCCCTTAGGTTCCCACATCCTCATCTGCTCTTAGAAAATGACTGGGATTCCCTTCAAAAAATTGAATTTCACAGGTTCAACCTGTCAGTCGCTTCTGGGTCATTTGCCCTCTCTTACCCACCATACACACTCTTGTAAACTTCCCTCCTTCTGCATCCCACCATCCTTTCACATAACCAAGCAATGCAGCCTTCACTCTGCCCATTTAAATCCCATTTCTCTTTTCTATTCTCAATCCCAGATTCCTTACTTTTCATTTTATAAATTCCCACTGAACTGCACTGTGAGGCTTTTTCCCCTGTTGCTGGGATACCCTGAAGCTTTATTTCCCCTGTGCCATCATTCCAGCTCTGTACTTTGGTTTACTGTGCTTTTCCTTTTCTTTCCCATTCTTATCCTGGATAATTCGTGCAGTCTAGTCGAAAACGTTCATGCAGCACCATTTTGAAGCTCAGAAATCTTTTCTCAATCCTCCTCATTTGCTCCACAACACATAAACCTCTTTTCCCTGCAAAACAAAATCTCAGAGGCTTTTGGATGGCTATGAATTTTCTGTTGTTCAGTTTCTCCAAAGGCTGCCACCAGTGGAAGCTGAAATAAAGTCTGTACAGTGAAAGAGTAATTTAAAAGGTGTTTTAAAGTTCAACAGTAGTCCCGGTTTGGAAGGATTGTTGGTTTGGGGTTTTTTTTTAAGCCAGGAAACTACAACTTGGTACCTCTTACGAGCTGAGGGAGACACAGGAACTGAAGCACTGCCTGCCCTGGAAAGGTGAAAACAAGAAAGACGGGAATTCCAGCTCCCTGCTGTCCAGCCCCTGTCTAGACTGTGTCCTCACTGATCTCCCCTCTGGGGATGGACTGGAGCCACATTATTTTCTCTTTCTCATTCCCTCCCACCTCCCTCTAGAAAGTGAGGTTATGTCTTCCCTGGGAGGGAGAGGCAGGAGTGAGCTCTGGGGTGTGTAATTACAGCCCAGGGGCTGTGTGCAAACACACAAACTCCAATTGTGCCCCGAGGAAAGCGGTGCCAGAGCAGTGGGAAATTCTCCCTCGCCCTGCTCCTGCTGGAAATGCTCCCTGAGCTTTGCTCCCGCTCCCGTTTTGCAGTGAAAGTTAATTAGAGCAGAATAGGGATTTTCCCATTAACACACCGGCCAACGAAACAAAACTTCCTTTATGCTGATGAGGCCAAAAGCATGGAAAAGGTGGATGTGTTCCCCTAAGAGAAAAGGGCGTGGGTGACACAGCCCTGCTTTTGTGGGATTGTCCATGGAGTGCTCCCAGCAGAGCAGGGCACACAAGGGAAAAGAGACTTTCCTGAAGAGCTGCAGCAGTGTCACAAGGCAGCAAAACCCATCAGATCTGCCGCATTTTGGTTTTAATACACGCCGTGAATGGGGAGGAAGTGCCTTGAAAGCACTGCCTGATGGGCATTGTTGGCTGAATACAAATCCAAGAGTAGAAATTCAGAGAAGCAAGGAGAGCGTGGCAGGAAGGGACAGTGAGAGGCAGAGGAGCAGCACATTTCAGGCTCACATTTTCTCATTTACCCCATTCCAGAGCTGCTGCTGCCCAGACAGCTGTGCCAGCAGTGCCCACCTCATCTGGCACACCTGATATTGCCCCCTGGCAGCAATCCTTTCTCCCTGATCCTTTCTCCCTGATCCTTTCTCCCCGATCCTTTCTCCTTGATCCTTTCTCCTTGACCCTTTCTCCCTGATCCTTTCTCCTTGATCCTTTATTGCTGCTGCTCACACTGGCTCTGGGAAAAGAGGAACCGTGACCTTTTGTCAAACCTACTGTGCAAGCCTTGGGTTTCAAACACTCCAGGCTGCTCCATCCAAAACCTCTCTTTCCAAATGTAGTTTTCCAGCTCTGTGTTTGTTGGCAGAAGATGAGCTATTAAATATACTTTCATAAATCTGATTGATGTTGCAGTGTTTTAGGGAAAATTTCCTCATTTTTGTTTCCGTTTCAAGTCCAGATATTTACTGTTCAAGACAAGTTTTGTTGTCCTCGTGACTTTCTAAGATACACAGAATTTTACAGCAAAAAAAGAATAAAGTTATTTATAAGCAAGTGTATGCAAAAAGTGTATCCAGTCAGTCAGTGCATCTACAGATGTTGAAATTGTCAGGCATCCAAAAAACCCTCTTATATTGGACAAAAAACATGTTTCTCACAGAAAAAAAAAAATATATTTTCATTGCTAAGATATTACCATCAGGATCATTTCAAATCAATTTCTTTATATTCTCCTTAAAAGAAAAACTTTTCCACTGGAACAGATTTGATATAAGAAAATATAAAGAATGTGACTTAATAAGTTTACTTGGAAAGGATGCTGTTACTGAAGATATTTATACATGAATCAGACTCTCAGCCCAGCAAGGAATTTCCTTTGATGCCACAATGAAATCAAATGCTTTGTTTATTACAGCAGTGGGGATTTTATTTTTTTTTTCCAGTGGAAAATACTATGAGGTGGCAAATCCATCATCAGGGCTCCAGGGCTGGAGCGGGAGAGGGGCTGGAAAAGGAAATAACTCTGCTTTAGACTCAAGTGTGAGCCAAGGGGAGAGGAAAATTCATGAGAAATGAATGTTGTAAAAATGGGGTTTTTTTAGCAAACCATGCCCTTCAGTGAGTGACATCACCCTGCATCACTCCAGGATCATTTCCTCCCTGCCCAGCCTTGCTGGGAGTCACTGAACATTCCCAAGGCTTTGGGCATCCTGGGATTCAGTCCTTGCCTTTGGGATCTCAGAGCTCTGTGCTTGTGCTACAGGGATCACAGGAATTGCCTCACTCTTCTAAATAAATCCCTCCTCACCCCCTTGTTGGTCAGATAATCGCTCTATTCATGGAGAAAAAAAAGGAAAATAAATCATATTGATACTTGTAGAATGGGTAAAGGGCCCATCCTCAGTCTCTTACCACAACATTACAAAATAAACTGAAGAATTTTATGCTCAACCCTGTATGAAATAGCCTTTTTAGGAGTTGTAGAATTCCTTGGAATTATTTGAATTCCACTTGAGTTTTGCTGTAGTTGTCTCTAACCCTGCATGAAGAACTTAATCCTTGCCTGCATGCTCCACAACCCACATAAGGTCATATTTTTGGTTCTTCTGCATCACCTGAAGGGTTTTCCTGCCTGGATTTCTCCTTTTGCTCAGTGCTATAGGAATAAAACTAGCCTGGCTCCTTTAGAAAACAGCTGGGCCATGATTTAGGATGGAGCCTCTCACTCATTTTCCTAATACAGGAACTAAACCCATCCAATGTAGGGAAAATTCTGAATTTAGGGTGAATGTAATATTAAATACATTATTAGGTGAGCCTCTAGAAAATCAAGAGCCTGATGAGATACTCACAGAGCAAATTATTTTTGTGAAACAGGTACAAGCTTTGGGTTGACACCTGTTCTGAAATATTTGGTGGTTTGGACATCTGTGCTGTTAAAGCTGTACATGGGAAGGATGGAAAAGATTATATTTTTGAGGTAAGAAATCATGCTTTTTTTCAATATCTGCCTTTACATATTACAAACAGCCAAGGAAAGAACCTTTCTGATAGTTGGCAATTGGCTTATTTGTGTTTCAGGCAAGGCTGTGTATTTTTGAGCACTGTTTGAATCATGATACAAAGCCACAGGTCCAAATTAGTGGCAAAACTTGCTGGAAAATGTAACCCTATGGATGGGAATGTCTTTTGGTGTTGGAGGAAATGTACACAAAGTGCAAAACAAAGCCAAATGTGGATGGCACATTTTGCCAACCCTGATGATTTCTTTCCTGAGCAGGCTTACCAGCTTTTCCTGGAAGGTTTATAGATAGCACCATCCCAAGGGAACCCCAACAAAATTATACCTTGCTGTGGAAAGGGAGATTAAGGATGAAGTGGAAACAACTTTACTTTTTTTCTAGCCTAAATATTGCCCTGAATATCTGAACCCTCATGAATCAGAAGTTTCTGCTGTAGGTAATTTTGAAAAGTTGAAGTTCTTAATTTCCTTTGAGTGTTTTTTGGTTTTTTTTTAATGGGGAAATAACATTTGGTGTAGCCATAAAACAAGTTATCATCACTTTCCTATCACACAATTTCTTCAGCATCTTCCATGTTCCTAGAATTTTATTCAGGAGCTGGGCAAGAATCTCCAGAATCTCCCCACTCCAAAAGAAGTTGAAAAAGCCAAAGAGGAAAGTTTTTAAAAAATGAAATAACCACTGCAAGTTCTGTAATGGACCGAGACTGCCTCACTTCCTGCTTCTCAACAAATCCCCTGATTTTCTGTCCCACAGACAGTCCTAATTTCTAAACCCCAGAATTCTAAGAACTGCAGGATCCACCAGGAGCTGGGTTTACAGAGCATTTTAATCAGGGTGCAGAATGGATGCTGCAATTAAAAAAAAAATAAGCGTGGATGGAAGTGTGGTAATTCCTGCTGTTGTCTGGAATCAGCTGAATTGTCTGGGAGATGGGAGTGCTTGTCAGCAAGGATATTTAGAGTCTGTAAAAGACATTGAAATGTGGGGCTGTTTGCAAAGTTCACATCCACCAGAACATCTGGAAAAATTAAGATATCAACAGTTATTACACTGCAATTTTAACAGAATTCTGGGCTACAATGAGAAGTGGAAAACTGTCTGCACCAAGATAGGAAGAATTTTTCCCTTTTGTGTCCTTTCAGCATGGGAAAAGAAATGTTATTAAGTCTGGCACGTGCATGCTGCACTTGAGGGAGCTGAGCAGGACACCCAGTCCAGAAATCCTGGGCTGCAGCTCCATCCTGGGAGCTGTGGCCTCGTGTTTCCATGGGGATGCCAAGGAAAAAAAACAGTGTTTGGGTACAACTGACACCTCAATCCTGCAGAGATCACCTGACAAGGAACACACAGATTTCCTAATGGATGAAATAACATCTGCAGATTTGTTTCTTCCTGATTTTCACCTGGAACATTCAGTCAGGGTAACCTCCAAGAGGAGGACACAGGTGTGTGTCACCCACCCTCAGAGGGAATGGGAATAATTAAGGGAGAATTCTACCCAAGTGTTCTTCAGATATCCAGACCAGTTTTGTTGAAGAGATATTATTATTCTGAAAGATATTATTATTCTAAAATACTGAAGTGATATATTATTATTCAAGCACAAAATCAGCTGTGTTTTTCTGTGAAGGTTTGGGCTCTTTGCAGATTTTTAGGCTGGGGATGTAAGAGATAACTTTGCCTTTTAACAGAACAGGTTTTCTGGAAAAAAAATTCCTCCTCCAGAGGAACACAGTGGTTCTTCCTGCCTGTCACTGCCCTGCTCCAAGGAACTGCCTCCAAACTCCTCCTAGGGAGGAAGGAATTAATTAAAGGATGGCTCAGCTAAGCAGAGGGGCTGTCAGGTTGATCAGGATGAGGGCCAAGCCGTGATTCTGTGTAACAGCCTCATCTCTTCATTTGGTGTCTGTTCTTTCCCCCTCAATGGGAATTCTCAGCTGCCAAGCATCAGACAAGCTGTAGAAACAGGATTTTAATTAACACATCACTGCAACATGCAGCTACTTAACTGCCTCCTCTCTTCTTCCTAATAAGACATCAAATCAAGGTCCATTAAACTTTTAACTTCTTGAATATAATGACTTTTTTCCATTTTAAATTAAAACTTCTGAGGTTTCAATACTAGAAGGAGCAGAGCATTGTTTGTATTTCTGATCCCACTGAATATTATCGTTCCTGTTTCATTCTTGGAAAACCAAAGCTCTGGGAAACTAAATAAAAGCTCAGACTGTGGTGACGAGAGCAGCAAAAGAGAACAAATGGAAGAGAATCCTTTAGAGTGGCCTCCCAGAAGTCTCCCAAATTTTGTTTTAGATTAAGTGGGCTGCTGCAGGTGCATTATTCCCACTTGCCTTGAGCTAAATTAAAATTAGCTCCCAAGTGGTGTTTTTGACTTTAGAAAGATACAGACTGGATTTCAAGAAGAAAACTTTCAGCCACTGAAAACCAGCACATGAAATGAAGAAACAATGTTAGTGCAAATCATATGGAAAGTTCTGCTCTTGGCTTTGAATTCTTCTGAAGCTCAGCTGCTTCTCCTGGCTTCTCATCCAGGACCAAAATATCCTCTGCTCAGGTCAGGGAGGGAGCTAAATCCAGCTGAAATAACTGATAAAGTCAGAAGTCTCTCATTATTTCTGCTCTGGAACACTGCTGTGTTCACAGACCAAAGGGAATGCCCACTTCTCACCCTCCCAAGCATGGACCTTCCAAATCCCCCTGATTTAACTCTCCCTTCCTCTGTACTTACCTCTTATCCTATTTTCTCTGGGAATTCCTGGGGCTTTTCCCTCAGGAGATTCTTTTTCTCGTGCCAGACTCCCTGGGTACTGCTGACTGTCAGCCCTCTGGCTGCTCCATCATGGTCCTCTTGTATTTCAGCATCCTCAAAAAAAGGAAGAAGAGGAAACTCCTCTTTTCCCACTTTATCCACAGGATTCTTCAGCTGTGCCCTTTCTGTCTCCTCCCCAGCTCTGCCTTTCCCAGCCCTTCCCAAATCTCTGCCCAGGATATCCTTGGGGGTGAACTGAGGGTGCTGGGTGTGATCAGTGGCAGTGGGAATTTCTCTCTCAAACACCATGATCCCTTTGCAATTACTGATACCTTATAATTGCTCTGGCTCCTTTATAAGTCCCATCCCATTTCCCTTCCTAATTACAGATTTTCTCTTCTTTTTCTTGCCAGTCTCAGCCTTGCATCCCAAATTTTAGCTTTTCACCTTTCCCACTAATATATACAGTCAGTCCCTGGGTGATAAGAGAAATTCATCCCAAAGAACTGGCTACTGAAATGAAAATACAGTGATATATAAATGGAAGTTCACAGAGATATGAATTAAATTACTGTAATTCATGGCGACCCATGTTTTTACTGGCATCTGCAAAAGGAACGTATTTGATTTTATAAATTACAGATGTCCTTTTTTTTTCTGTGAAATCCTCTTAGTGGGGAACTCCAATATTTTAAATAGCTGAACTATATGCTGAACTAAAAACTGGCTGGGTTGAAATGGGATTTTAAATCTAGCACAGGCTGTAAATAGACTATTTATAAACAGGGAGCTTTGTGTATATTCCAACTTTGTCAAATCTTCTGAAGGGGGGGAAATGCCAGCCTGACATTCCTGTAGTCACTCACAGGATTTAAAAGTTGTTGGTGTTGCCCAAAATAATCTTAAGATATATTTATAAAAAATAAAAGTATAAACTAGTTGTCATTAACTCTGGTACTAGGAATGAAAATAGACTGTATTCTCTGAAAGGCAAAGAAAATGCTCCAAAACCCACCACGTAAAGCATCCACCTGGATCTCAGCTGCTTTGCCAGGGAGTGGCAGAGGTGCTCTGTTGCCACATCTTTGGCCAACAATATTTGTGCCTGTGGCAAGAAACCCAAGGACTTTAACAAGGTCAAAACCTGCCCCAGTGATAAGGGATTGATAAGGGCAAATTGCTCTGGTTTTAATGCCAAATCTGTTTGAGTCTTCCTCAATTTGTGACTATGCCTGAAAATTCTTCATTCAAGAAGTGCAGCAACTTCCCTACTGGGGTGGACACGAAGCTTTGACACCTCAAGGCTTCCCATTTTCACTTTTCCCACAAGTTCTGCTGAACACCACGGCAATATCTCCTAAAGGGAGCTGATGTGTGAAATTGCAGTTGTAGAAGTACTTAAAAGCAGAAATTCAGTCCAAACCCAATCCTCCAGATCTTAATCCTGTCTAATCCTTTGGCAGGACCTTATTGGAGGCAATTTATTTCACAGTCATTCCAAGTAATTGTTTTAATGTAGGTGGATGGTAAACAAAGGGAGGGGTTTTTTTGCATGCTTGTGAAACTTTTGACTGATGTTGGGTAAGAGGGGGTTGATCTGCATCCTATAGTGCATATTTTAAAGAATAGCTCTCATTAAAACAGATTTTTAGAGCCCAAGCATCACTGCTGCTCTAAAAATCAGATGGTTTGCAGTGGAGAACCAAACATCCGATGCCCCTCACACCAAAACATTCCAAATTCAGTCATTATTAACACTCCACCAAAGTCCTGTCTTTGGGTCCCTCCAGGCATGATGCAAATTCCACTTGCAAGAAACAGCTCAGGATAGAAGGGAGTGGATCTTTAAAGTATTTATACAATTTTAAAACTAGCAGTAAGTGAGCAGAAAATAATATTAAAGAGCCACACAACCTGCAAGGCTGCATTTTACCCCTTCAGAAATATCAACTGTTATTAGTTGAACAATTAATGGAAAACATTGGGATGTTCCACTTAAAATTATGATTGTTAAAAAAATCTGGTAAACTTCAAAGAACCTTTCAGTGTAGTTACTAAACCTCTCTTTACTACTGTTGACGTGGCCCTAGAGTGGAAAACCATTCATTCATTTCTAAGGAAACATTTGTCTGGAGTTCAGTTATTGTTGCATTGTTTACTCTGGGGTTTTTTTAAAGCCCTTTGGTTGTGAGGAAGCTCAGAGACCTCCTAGACCTGAAAATCCCAGCACAAGCATTGCCAGTGTTTTGGTTGCCAGCACACAGTGCCAGTGAATCTTGAAAATGAACAAACAGAAGAATCATGGAAATTATTTGGGACTTCCAACTAATCCCTTTATTGGAACAAAGTAGCCTTTGCCACTCAGGAAGAATTTCTACAGCTCTCAGCATAGTTTGAAAAGCTCAAGGTTTATAATATTGATAACGCAGCATTGCAAGGTGCAATGTTCTTTTAAATCCAAATATCTCTTGAAACACCCAACTTCTGTGTCGAATTCCTAGAAACCCTTGAATATCTAAAAGAAGGAAGGCAAAAGTCTGTTCTTTGTTGATAAAGGAGAAGCTCTGTGGAGGGTGGGGGATTGAGAAGAGTTTTGCTGCCACTCAATCCCACTTCAGGAGGGATCCACACAATGTGGGTGTGTCCTTGCCCTTTGGAATGAGCCCTGTGCACCCCTCAGAGAACAAAATTCTTCCACCCAGACCTGAGAGAAACACCAGAGTGCACCACAGGTGACATGGACATGCCCTGATGCACATGCAAAAAGGACTGCAGTCTCTCAAAAGTGAATTAAATCCTATTATTTTTCCAAGTAGGAATGCCCAGTGCCCTTGTGAGTAATAGCTGGGGTTATGTTATGCTTTTATTTCCCCTGAAACAAACACAGGTGTGGCAGAAGTGGATACACTGGAGAAATAACAAATATTCTGGAGAAATAACAAATGCCTGGGGACCCACTGAAGTGGCAGAATTCAGTATTAGTTTTATTCCCCAGAATGGCTGCAATAAATATCCACTGAGCACTATTAACCTGTCATGTTTAGAATGGAAATGTGCCCATTTTTATCTGCCTCTGCCATCCTGCTTCCTCTGTAGAAACTCTTACTTATTCTTTGCAGTCACACTACTTTTTATAAAGGGTTATCAATAATAACAAGGTACCATTAAAGTTTTTCATGAATCAATAAGGATCCCTGTCAAATCTCCATAAGTTGCTAGGAAGCTGAAGCTTTTACTCTGCATTTCCATGTTGTAAATCACCTCATCAATGTGGTGTGAGCCAGAAAAGCAGGGAAGGGAGGAAACCTTCAGAGAACAATTCCTTCAGATCACCTGACAGCCTAAAAAATCTCATTTTCCTTATCAGCCCTGTGCTTCCTCTTCCTGTTCCCAAAAAGTTTGCCCAGGTGTGAAGTGAACCATTTTTTGGGAAGGTTCTTTCTCTTTCCATTCTGTGGGAGATTGGGAGGGGAAGGCATTGTAAAGTTGCTGTTCTCTCATTTATTTTCTGATGGATGTAATTCCTGTCATTCCTGCGTACTTCTGCTAAAAGCAGTCCTGTAAATAAATACACACCCTGCCCTCCTGCAGGGATGAGGAGGAATTTCCTTCCCAGCACTGATGTCCTGTTATATTTTGCAACATTTTCCTACCATTTCCTTGCCAGCACTGATGTCCTGTTGCGTTTTGCAGGTGATGGACTGTGCCATGCCCCTGATTGGGGAGCACCAGGCCGAAGACAGGCAGCACATCACTGAGTTAGTCGTAAGCAAAATGAACCAAATGTTGTCCAAAACTCCTATTCCATCTCCTCAGAGACCCACTGCCACTCAGCAGCCTCAGGTAGGATAAAATTAAATTTAAATTCAATTCAAAGAGAGCAGCTTGGTCTAGCATTTTAAGCTCAAAGTTTTCCTCCAAGAATTCAGACACCTGTGGAGCCTCAAGGATTGGAGAATTTACCAGCATATTTTATGTTTGTTACATTTCAAGGAGATTGTCTGCAGATATAATCAAGAAGTGCAAGCGTTGCTGTGTTTCTACCTGTGGGTTCAGGAAATTACCAGGCTTTGTACTCTTTCCTTTCAGTCCCATATAGAAAATGTCATGGAAATATTTAGAAGCAGTCATTGAAAACCCTTGTCCTGAGGATGTCAAAAATAATACTGAATAATTCTTGTTCTTGTGAGAAATTAATTATGTTATAATCTTCTTTCAATGTGCTGCAATTCACAAAAATACCTTAGGAATCTAGGAAACTCCTGAAATATGTTCAGCATAGTAGAAGAAATGGGTCAGAAGCTGCAAACAGATGCATTTCACTTATTTTATCTTGCATGGCCTGACAGTTAAAGTGTGAGAATGAAAAATTCTGCCCTGGCCTTGCTACCAGCTGGCTTCTAGGAATTACCTTTGTGTTTCCATTTCCATGTTTTGAAAATGTGAGGTTTATTGTACTGATCCTTTCAATAACTTCAGGGAGTGTGGTATTTTTGTAAAAGGCTCTGGGAACAGAAAAGTTGGGAGAGGAGTGGATTTGCTGGGTGGAATTTGATAGGTAAGGAATTGGGTGGGTGTTTAAATAGAAGCCAGTAACAAGTGGTGACCTGGGGGGTCTGTATTAAAAATGGGTTTATAAACCTCATTTTTAGCAGGACTGAGTGGCAAGGGGATGGTTTTAAGCTGAAAGATATTTAGATTAGACATCAATTCTTTACAATGAGGGTGGTAAGGAACTAGAACAGTTTGTGCAGGGAAGCTGGGGGTAAAATACAATAAAATCCACCCTTCCCATGACCTGTTAAGGGCTCTGGTGCTGCCCTGGACCTCTGCACTCCACGAGCATCAGCTGAACACCAGAATCAGCCAAACTGTAAGCCAGGAATTACCAAGCCTAAATAGCTAAATACCAAGCCTAAATCAAGGATCTATTTTTGCTCCCAGCAGGCTCCACACCAGGTAAACAATTTGAGAACAATTTTGTGGCCTACCTCAGACAGAGCAGTTCTTGAGGCAGAGTGACTAATTTGTTCTTCAAATATCTCATCATGCTTTAAGATATAAAAATACCCCATCCCACATGAAAATAAAATGAGTGGTGTGGCTTCTATTTATGTTGCAGCCACTTGAAACTAAGCACAAAATTGTTTCAGCCACAGAACCACGTACAATGGAGAAGTTTCCATCCAACATGACTCAAGTCCATTGTAAAGGGCACTAAGAGAGAAAGAAGGGGAAAAAATAAATCACCTTTTGCCAAAATAGTTCCTTTTAGGAGCAACAGATTACCCAGGTATTAAAATGAAGCAAAGAGACAAATTTATCCAGTCAATACAAGTCAACACAAATCAAAATTTAAAGTAGTAACAGGCATCGCTGCCACATGAATAGATTCACATTTCATATTTCACATTTTGGGGAAAAAGGTAAGGGCTTGGGTAGGCTGTCCTGGATTTCAGAGCAGCCAGGGAGGAGGAGCATTTACTGATAGTGCTGTCATCCAAAGGAACTGGCTTTTGTTGGATGGAAATAAAGCTTCCAAGCATTCCCAAGGAAAAACTGCCCACCTGAGTCCAGAATGAAAACAGGATCCAAGGAGCGTTTTTAGAAGGTTCCTAAATTCCTCAGTTCCTGTCCATCAGCGTGTCCATGGACAGGGGTTTAAACCAGAGTTTTGGATGAATGCAGAGATAATATTCTGGGGTGGTGGACTTCTGGTAGGTTCCTGTTTAGTTTAGGTTATTCCTGAAGGATTCAGCCCTTACTGATGGCAGCAAAATTTATTCCACACTAACCTTCTTTTCCTTAGCCTATCCTTACATTATGGATTGCTCTTGAGCAAAAAAGTGCTGTGAAAACCAGTGATGCTCCTTCAGAATATTTGCAATATCTGTTAGTTTTCCTCTCAGTTAATCAGACTTAAAATTGGCCTTGTTAAACCAGTTTAGGGCAGGTAAAGGGGACCTGATTTTCTGCTGAAGAATTACATTTGCAAATACCCATTCATCTTCCCAGCTTTAGGGGAAAATCATGGAACACATTTGTAGAATTTAAAGCAGGTAATTCCTCGTGTAGTTAATTTTTACCTGGGTTTTGCTAGGAGTAAAATCAATCTGTTAAAGCTGCCCCTTTCACTTTGAACAGCCTTTCCTAATATAAGAAATGATTTCCTATTCTTGAGAAACATCCAGTTCATCTGCAGAGCAGTGCAACACTGCCCATTTCTACAAGTTACACAAAATGCAAAACCAGTGATTAATTTATCCCAAATCAGCTCTTGGCACGTGTAGAAACCAAAGTACTGGAAATATCAAAGAGTAATTGCTGAGTTTTGCTACTCCTGCTTTGAAATCAGCAGCCTGTGGTCAATAACACAGCTCCAGATATGCCATGGTCTGAATTTCTTCTTTTATTATTTATGATCAATTAATAATATTTATTTCTTATTTATAATATTGATTGTAAATTATCTGGGGGTCTTAAAAATGTTTCTATTTTAGTCCAGAGTGTAGCACTGGGTTGGATTGGACATAAAAACATGTCTCAATTTATAATGGTCAGCCCCACTCCAATTAAGCATCCATCAGAAAATAAAGCAATGATTGGGCAAATCAGCCTTTGTTTAGCACTGGGCAGCCAAGTCCTGGTGGGGATGGTTGGTCCTGCAGTGCTCTGAAGGCTGGCAAAGCTCTCCCTGTCCCAGTGCCAGAGGGAGAAATTTCCAATGGGAAACCTCTCAGGGGCAGCTCCTGGCATTGTTAAACCTGATAAATCTGGGATATCTGAATGAGGAGATTTTTTAATATATGTTTTCTATGTGGCCTGTTTATTTATCTGACCTGTTTATTTATCTGCAAACTCTTGCCCAGACTCTGCAGCAAGTTCTGCTGGTGCACAGAGGGCAGAGAAGTTGGGTAGGAGAAGACTTGCACTCACAGAAATTCTGTTATGGTAAAAAAAAAAAAAAAAATCCTTCAAAAATGAAGTTGTTTCTATTATTTAAATCATGACCTTTTTTTTTTTACCCCAAACCTATTTGAAAATAGAACTTGTCTGGGAATATGATTTTTAAAGTTTTCCATAAACAAACCTGCTGTACTTGCAGGCAGTAAAATTGTGGATTTTCCATATTTTCTAACCTCTTTGACTCCTTTAGACAGATCTTTAGAGACTCCTCTTCAAAATTTTTCTAAAAGTCAAGAAAATCAGTTAAACTACCCAGTGAATCTGCTCTGGATTTGCAGAACCCTGCAGGAGCTGGCTCAGTGCTCATTCCTTAACCATTACATTTGTGTATAAAACAACAAAAATGGTCAAACATCCACTCAGAGCTGCCAGAGGTGAATTGTGCTGGAGGAAATTCTGCAGAGAAAATGACATTGTCCATGAGAACCACCATAAAATGCAAATGTTTATGGGAGTGTGAGAAGCTGAAGCTGAGGGAAATCCTGTTAGGAAAATGTTCATTCAATCCTGTTGCATTATCCATGAAAGAATAAGGGATTTATTTCCTTAATGGAAGGACAGAAGAAGGGATTTGTGCTCCAGAGGCACAATATCCATGACAGGATGACATCACAAGGAACAGAGCATTCCCAGCTACATCCTGGTTCTGTTTGGTGTCAAAGAAAGGAGTGGCACAGTGCTAACAAACCAAAAATAAAATCAATGTATTCTCCATTCCCTGACCCTTTACATGATGCAGTTTATCCAGTTTTATTGTTCCATGTCCAGAGAGAAAATTGAACCACACATGGACAGTGTAAATAACAAAAAGTGTGAATTCCAGAGAGAAAATCAATCCATCAGCCAACTCCCTGTTCCTGGATTTCCATAGGAGTAGTCACAGTTCTGTTACCTCCCATCTCTTGGATTTAGTGGGATTTTTTTTAAAGGAAACCTCTTATGATGAGCAGCAATTTGCTTCCAATCATGGAAGGTTTTATGATGAGCAGAAAATGCAGTTATGTGGTTTGATTTTAGCTGAAGAGAACACACTTAATTGGAAAGGATCCCCCCATGGGGTTATGTGGAAATGGAGAATTCATCATTAGTCCACTGTCCATAAAAGTCCTTTTAAATCATAGTCCTTGGTAAGATAAATGACATTTTTAATTAAAATACTTACAGGGTTATTTTGGATGCCTTCCTAAATATATTGGTAGAGAATCTAAACCATTGGCATCAAAACTCACAAAGAGCAAGGAAAAATATTGCTGGGGCACAGAAATCACACAACCTGGAATGCAACACATTCCAGAGGTTATTTAAGTCAAAAGCCATTCTGAAAACCGTCATTTCTGCTGGAGGTGGTGCCCCCTTACTGCAGTATTTTGGTTATTTGCATCCCAGCGACACCTTGTGGCTTCTCCTCTGGAATAAATGACTTGGGGATTTATCTGTTACTTGTTATTACAAGGCATTACGTCCTGCTCCATAAGCTGTATCACATGAAAAACCTGTTTTTCTATACATTTTACAAATCAGAAATTCTCCATACTCGAAAATTTTTCATCACGTTATTGTAGTGCATTTCTTTCCTTTTTTATTATTATTTTAACATAATATAAAAGATATTTTATTAGGCTACATTAATATATATATTATAATAAAATATTAACATTATAGATATTTACATATGTATTATGTATGTATATACACACATCATATATAATATTATAATATATACACACACATATATATGTATATATAGTTATATGTGTGCACGTAATATATTATGTGCACATATATAACTGTATATGTATATATATATACACACACAATGTTTATCTATGTGTGCTTATTTTATTCAAAAACTCTTAGTTTTTATGTTAGTGAAAATATAGGAACAGCTGTTACTCTTTTAGATCCCAATACAAACACAGGGAATTAAGAAAAGCAGCAGAAAATAAACACGTAGGAGCCTGAGCTCACCACATCCTTGTAAAAGGCAACATTTGGGGCACAGTTCACCCAGAAAAGATTATTTATCACAAGTATAAAGTGATGGTTTGGTTGGTTTTTTTTCCTACACTGAGGTTGTTTTGTCCACCTTTGAACATGAGGCCACAACAGCGGCAGGACTCAGCTGGAACTGCTGCATGAGGGACCTTCATGTATTTAAAACAGTCCCCATTCATTAACGAAATAAGATTTATTTTAAACATTTGAACTCCACATGCAGGTATTGCAATATATCAAAACAACAAAGTTTGCACCAGAAAATAAACCCTAAAATGTTTAATATCAGTAAGGACACAACACATAAATAACTGAGCAGGAATTTTACTGACAAAGTGGTGGTGAAAGTGAAAATAATTGGTTTAAAATCCTTCCTGAGCTCCTGCACCAGCAGATGGAGTGAGAGCCAAGGGAGGCACAGGAGCTGCTCAGAGCTGGGTTTGGGTCTGCCCCTGAACAGAAGCCCCAGGTTTAACTGGGGATAAATCTGTGCAAACACTCTGGGATTGCAGCTGTGAATGTGTCCATTAAAGGAGGGTGATTTAATCAAAACACTGACAATGGTTATCCTGCTCAGCTTGGTCCAATGTGCCAAGAAATAACCAAGGGTGCCCTTCTGGAGGGAATCTGATGGCTTTTAGATTATAGAACAATACACTAAATACAGAATACATATATTAAGGGTTTAGGGTTATTTGGTCAAAATTTCTACTGACATGAACAGAAATTTGTCCAAATGAAATGAAGTTTTCTGGGTGTACCCTGATTTTTATTTTTTTGTTAAATTTCTGAGTACTCTACATTGAATGCCTATCACCTGCAGTATACGTGTATCAATGAAAGCTTGATAAGATAAAAATTTGCTCACAAAATTAGAAGCGAATCCCAAAGGAAAAAGCCCCTGACAGGGTCAAGCGTCAGGCCCAGGAGGATTTGGATGATTCTGTTGTCTGTAGGATGCATTTCTTCAGCCTTAGTGCTGACTTTTTAATTTAGAAAGCCACAAAGCTCTGGTAAAACTGAAAAACAAAACCATTATTATACTTAATAGATACTTTTCCACATTTCTCTTAAACATAATAACATTAATATTCTCTTTTTGTCTTCAGTCACACAAAGAAATTATGCTTTCCATAACTTTATATTACCTCCTGCTAGATGATCTCCTGATCATCTCACAATCTGCTGGTGGTATTGGGAATTCTGACACTCCATGGCCTCTCCCCTCAAGAAGAAAGAAAATATTTGGGGTTTAAAGTAATCCTGAGCCCACCACGATGGAATGGCCTCTCTGTTCTTGGTAGACTTCTGTGAGAAGCAGTTTTTGGTCCCACAGGCATTTTTTTTTGGAAAAAATCTTGCAAAAATTTTGCAAAAATTCTCCTCATTCCAGTCTAGAGCAAACCCCATCCTTTTCCAAATTGGAGCAAGGGAAGCAGTGATCCCAAGGCTACAGAGCAGGGAAAAGCTGCCACAGACACAACCAGGACAGGAGAGCCCAAAACCTCTCTGCTTGGTCTTAGTGCTGTAATTACTATCATAGATAACATCCTTTGATTTATTTTTTCTTCATTTTATCTGATGTTTCATCTATTTTTACACTCTGATCTTGTTTATTTAAGCTGAACCTAACAGAAATATCTTTTTTTTGGATGCTTTTCCTTGGTCTCCCTTCCATTCCCCACCATGGTGGGTGTTTCCTCTCCTCTTTTTTTTTTGTTGTTACTATTCCCTGTCTCCACTTGACTTTTCTGTTTGATTTCTCTGACCTTTAAATCATACCCTGTTAAGCAGAGGGGCTTGGCTTTTCTCCATGTTTAATGTGCAGGAATTCTGCCCCTCTCCACAGAAATCCCTGCCATCGTTTATTTTCAATCAGCACCATGTGCTAAATGTGTGTCCAAAGCTTGAAACAAGGAGAAGCACCAAGAGAAATTATGGAAAGATCCAAACCCAGAGCAGCTCTTTTTCAACTATTCTTGATTTGTCCATAGGGGAAAAAAATAAATAAGCCTCACACACAGACACACTTCCAGCTCTGGAACGTGGGGATGGAATTCTGGAGCTGCCAGCAGAGCAAACCTGTCTTCAGCTGCTTCAAAATCTCCATCCAGGGTCTTTCAGCTTCTAACAGAGATTTTTTCAGAGCTGAGAGCAGCCCCCAAAGCTCCTGTGGGTGGCTGAGGGCAGCAGCAGCACCAGGAGGAGCAAGAAGAGAAGCTGGGAGTGGTGGTTGTGTTTGGTTCTTAGCAGAGCCCTGAAATTCACTTTTATTTGGGGAGAGCTCCTGTCTGTCCCAGTGCCTCTTTTCTGTGCCCCCACTCCACGGCTCTGTGACCCTAAAAACACAACATGGGGATGTTCAGACTGGCCTTGAGGCTGCTCCATCTGTTTTCCAGCCTCTCTCATTGCCAAGGATAAACTTCAGCTCTGAATGGATCCAGTGAGGATGCATCTCTGTGGCTCAAGGTGAAGTTCTGCAGACTTTAAGTTCCTCCTGTTCATGCAAGGATCACTTGCCATTATATATTTCATAATAGTGATAAAAATAGCCTTCTTTTTGTTAAAACTGGAGGAGCAGACACAGCACAGCATCATCCCAAATCCCTGGGCTCAGGGGTCAAAACCTTCCCTACAACTTCAGCCCTCAGCCCAGGATTCTGGCACTCTCGAGCCCCACCTTATCCACTGGGAATGTGGAGGTTCCTCTGTACACTGGAAAAGGAGAGAGGAAATTCACCTTGGCAGTCACAGGATGTCCTCCTGGATCTCCTGAAGCCTTTTCCCTGCTTTTCCCTGACTTAGAGCTCTTCCCCTGCTGCGAGGTCCCCTCACTCTCAGTGTCAGCACACGGGGGAGCTCGCTGCTATCCCACATTCATCATTCCATCCCTGTCCGTGGGGAACAACCTTTTCCCTGGGAAGAGCTGCCTGAAAGCTGCTGCTTTGAATGTTCCCTGCTCCAAAAGCACAAGTGGAAATCTTCAAGCAATAAAAGAGCTGAAGAAGACATGAAAAAAAAAAAAAAAAAACAAAACAAAGCATCCTTGTCCATTGCAATGATTACCTGGCTGTGGAAGGAAGCAGGAAACTTCCATAACTGATGGTACTTCAGAAATTCCTTTTCCCTGATAAATTGACATCCTACTCCTCTAGAAACCTCACCAAATTGAGGTTATTTTTGGATCAGCAGTGCTTTACCTTCTCCAGTGTTACTTGGCTGTTCCCAATTTTTAGAGAGACCTGGTATGGAATTCTGTGTTTTGTGAATCAGCTGGTTTTCATTTCTGAGATGAAGAATGTTTCCTTTTTCTCTGCATTTCATTTTTAGCTTTATCCCACCTGCCATCTTGCCCTTACTCTCCTGTGTTTATCATAATCTATAACACATCAACCATTCATTTACTATTTACTCTCCACTTAAACTCTCTCAATGACCTCTCTCCTTAGCAATCACATTTTTTCTTAGTTCTCCTGTTACTTAAGTGTTTTACTATTTATTCCTGTTCCTTTATGAGCCCTAACTCAGCTCATATTTTGGCAACTCTCAATTGATCCCTCTTCTTCTTGACCTGAAAAACATGGCTTTCCCCTCAAATATTGAAATACCTATGAAAAGCTCCTGTCCTTGCATTACAAAGAAAACCAAATGAGACCCAAAAACAACTCTACGTGCTCCAACTACAGTTCACAAAGTCTTCAACCTCAGCCAAATCAAAATCAATTTTTGCTGGGACTCTGTTTAGCATCTCTTTTGCCCAAGGGTTATTTCCCTGCCAAGTTGCTGCTTTTGCTCCCACCCATTTCAACATTCTTCAGACTGTTCAAAATTCAAGTGTCTGTGTATCCAATCTGCATTTATACAAAGGTAGGAAAAGAATAATGCCCTGATCAAATTCCAATACAATTTATTTGAAGAATAAACAGCTTTTTCTGCCAGTTCTACCCCTAGAACTCTAAGGAGAGAGTTTCAGGTAAGCATGGAAAGGAAGGAAGTGCCACAGGGACATCTAGAGACATTTATATTTTAGATAAGTAGTGGGGTTTGTGCTCTGGCTCTAATTAGGAATATTCCTAAAAGTCACTATGCAGCTAAATCCTCACTTGTTCTACCCAGAGCTGAGAAATCCCTGGAGTGGGTTTGCAGCATTCATGTGGCTTGGAGGCTTCCCCAAGTGAAGCTGTATTTTTGGGGAGCAGTTATATAAACAGCAAACCCCTGTGAGCAGGAGAGCTCCTTTAGGCAGTCCTACAGAATGTTCCTGTCAACATCAGCAGCCCCTTCTCCTTGGGAATTCAGGTGGGATGTGAAAATTGTGATCCAAAAAATGAAAACCAAAGGGGCTCCTCCTGCCATCAGCCACTGCATCCCACTCAAGTAATCCTAAACCATCCCAAACACACTCCTGTGCCACTGATTCTCCCTTAAACCATCCCAAACACTCTCCTGTGCCACCGATTCTCCCCTAAACCACTCCAAACACTCTCCTGTGCCACTGATTCTGCCCTAAACCATCCCAAACACACTCCTGTGCCACTGATTCTGCTCTTTAGTCCTGAGCATCCAAATGAGGACCTGTGCAGGGCCATTTTCCAGCCCTAAATCCTGCATTTAACCCTTGATCCCTGTGTGAGCTCAGCCTGTTTGCAGATCAGAGCTGCAGCACGGGAAAACACATTTGTGCTACAAGAAGGTGGTAGGAGGGTGAACTTGTAGGCTGAGCAGCAAAGGAAAACAGAAAATCAGCAAGAGGGATGAATCCATGTGCAGGACAGGTCTGGTCCGGCAGCTCTGCTCAGAGAGGAGCTCCCACAGCTGTTCTGGCACCACCTTGCAGAGGTGAGAACAGTCTGTAGTTCATTTGCCAACAACTGGGGTTTTAGGAGCCTGGATTTTTTTAAAGGTCTTGGCTCAAGGCAGCAAATAAGGCTGGTTCAAAGCCTGCCTTTAATATCAAGTATCAAGGTTTCTGACTGTCTGAAAGAAAGGTTCTTGAAAAGGGCTGGGTTACTACAGACCATTGAAAAACCATGAGTAAGATTTCTCAATTAGGAATGTGATGCTAATTAGACTTTTTGGGTCAGCTTGGGTGGGTTGGCTAATTAGCCAAAAGTAATATACCCATGTGATTGGCCTGGAGTGTGGGTGAGGTTCCTGGAAGCACCAGGTGATATCTGTTGAAAAAAAAAATTTTAAAAAAAAGGATGTGTGGGTGGTAAAATCAGGACAGCTGCAGTCAGTGACTGGAGAGGGGGAAATACACCTTCATCAGAAAATGCACAGGGCTCTCAACTCTCAGGAGAGCTGAGGGAAGGCTTAACGAGCTCCTATAATGTTTATTGAAAGCTTGGTTTAGGATAAAATCATCTCTTTGTGAGATGGGAGATATGCAGATTGCGAAAGGGCTGGTGTGGTCGTGTCAAGTGAGTGCAGTTGTGTGATAAAACCTGAGACATTTCGGTGCAAGAACAAATGGCAGATTTGCTCCAGCCTCGGGGCACAGGGCAGACAGAGGCCCTGCAGATGTTCCAACATTGGATGTGAATTGAAACTGTCAACCTGTGTTCCTAAATAAAATACCAGTTTTACCTACATAGCCTTTTGTTTTAGAAGAAAAGGAATAGCACTCATTGTTGGATTATTCCTTTTTCCTGACCCAGAGATGGGGCTCCTGAGAGGCATTTTTAAAACTTTTATTCCCTTTTCAGTCTCATGTGAGGGGTGAGATGATACAGATGTTATATTTCATGCCATCACAATCAGAAACTAAATTATTCCCTAATTACAATAATATATTTTATATTTTATATTATTTTATATTTTATATTTATATGCATACATATATGTTTCTTGGCCTATCAGCTTTTGCCACACAATGTTGCTAATGCCTTAAAGCCAATCATCTGAAATGACCCCTCGTGGCTCCTACTACAGTACATCTTTCATAGTTCTATTTCTCTAAAGTATCTCTACAAATCCATTTCCCACAGCTCATATCCTCCCTGTGCCACTGCAGAGAGCCCCAGGTTGGGCTGTGGCCCTAGAGAGCCCATCAGGTGCTAATCATGATAATTACAATTACAAAATGTGCTGTGTGCTTTCTAACAAAGTCACCTGGTCTGTTAGGACCTCCAGAAACAAGGTCCTGGAGTTCCTGAAGCCCCGGTCCTGATGGTTTCCCTCCCAGAGCTCTGTGCACATCCCACTGCCCCGAGAGCATCCCAGCTCTGGGACAGGGCAGGAGCTCCTCCAGGGCTGCTTTTCAGCTTTTCAGCTGATTGCCCTGGTCTCCAAGGAGCTCCAGGTGCCAATGCAGAAGTTGCAGGGAGCAGATTGTCCAGGTGGATACACAAACTCTCTGGTACCACAGCACCCAGTGCCCAGGGCAGCGCAGCAGCTCCTGCACAGGGCTCTGAAAATCAGAGCAGGGAGGGAAACAAAGAGAGGACTCCAACCCACAGTTTGTGATATTTTCTGGTGGCTTTGTCTTTCCTTACAAAACCTTCTTGTTTTTCTACCTATCCTCACTCCTTTAGTGATGCTCACCAGGAACTGAGTGGGCCAGGTAAATCAAGGAGCAGGGTTTGTGTGATTCGTTTTTACTCCTCATTTGGGCTCCTGCAGGTCGGTGATGTTGAACAAGGAGAGTTTTAGAGCTGCCCTGTGTCCTTTTATTTATGCAGCTAAAGCAGACACAGCAACTTGCAGCAGCTGCATGCACTGGGGAGTTGTTGTGCTGATTAGAACTCGACAGCTTCATTGCTGGGCAGGAATTCAGAGCACCAGGAGCAAGATTTATTCTGTAAATAAAGCACTAGGAGAGAGATCAAATACAAATCTATCAGAAAAAAAACACCCAGTAAGCTCTGCAAGAAACGTGTTTAATTGATTTTGCATTTGCTCTTTAATAAATTCTGCTTTTTTTTCCTCTTGGCAGATAGCAATTTGGTTTCTGGATCCTTAAAAAACAATCCTAAGCTATTATGTCCAATGATTTAATGTCCTTCACGTTTCAAAATATTAGAGATGGGCCTGTGACAAAGTTTGGATTCAAATACTCCTGTTTCCAGAGGGTGTTCTGTTCCAAGGTTTTGGTTCGGGCCCATCTTTTCCTTTCACAAGTATCCATGTGAAAAGGATGCTGCCAAATCAACCTCCTGTTTTGAAAAGTGAAGCATTACATGTGTTTCTAATAACATGTCAGATGGAGAAGCATGAAGTAATTTCAATTATTTTTATTATTTGTCTGTGGTTTTTGCTTTCTTCTTTCATTTTGCTTAGCAAAACATTGAAGCTGGAGCAGCCCACCTCCCTCCCCACTTACAGCCAGCAAATCAAAGTTGAAAACTGTCACTGGCAAAACTCCTGCTGTGCAAAGGCTTCTGGATACAAGTGAACGTAGTTAAAAATAAATTATTTATTAAATTACACAAAGGTATCTGTTGAAATCCATATCCTATTCAGTCTGTCCTATGGAAA
>WEIU01004886.1:323404-337925 GCA_013389925.1 Aegithalos caudatus | reverse complement strand
AAAAAAAAAAAAAAAGAAATGAGCAGAAGCATTGAGATACAAAAAAAAAAAAAATGATTCCTGGTTCTGGGAACTGAGGATAAAGTCCTTCCCCAAATGGAGGTAAGGTTTGGGAAGGCACTCCCTGCATCCTGATCACATGCTGCAAAGAGAAAACAGTTTTTATAAGAGCTCAGCCTTGGACTAGCCCAGAATTCATATATCATGTCAGGCAGCAGCTAAATTAAAAAATGGTATCTGGAATAAATTTAAAGTATATGTTCAGCCCCACCAATAAAGAGTTTTCTAATGAAAATAAAGACAAATTAGTGGAAAATTGGAACCGAGCTACTCTAATTTTATTTTTTTTTCTCTTCTGTTTTCAAATGTATTTTCCAGAGTGGATCACTAAAGGAGCCAGAGCCAAACAAAATCCCACCTCAGCGACCACCACCTCAAGGTTGTTTACAGTACATTCTCGACTGTAATGGCGTTGCAGTAGGACCAAAACAAGTCCAGGCTACTTAGATTATTGACACCAAAAACAAGGGTTAAAGCAAAAATGAAAAGTGGAAAACAAAAAACAAAAACATAACAAAAACAAATCGAAAGCAAAGAAACAAACAATCTTAATGCAAGCATCCCAGTTTTGTTCAATTTGCCATTGTTTCAGTGCTGACCTGGACTGTGTTTTTTCTATGCAGTGTCAACTCTCCCGTCTGGTTGTTTCCTTGTTCCTGTCTGTGCGTGTAATGCTTTCCAACCTTCCTCTGTAAAACTTGTGATTTGCAGGGCTGCTGTCAACAGTGTACAAAGAATGTGCCTCTCTAGAGCCCAGTGCCACTGTACCTGGTTGGTTAGACAGTATTTTTGGAGTATTTCGATATCGTTCAGTAAAATCCCCCCGAGGTGCAAACCCCCCGTCCCTTTGCTTACTCTGTGAGTGTGTGCACACTGTACTCATAGCCTTTATTTTTCCTGTGCGTGTGCATGACCAATAGGTAGGTGATCCAGATATATTTTTAAAAGTCTAGAAATTAGGATTTGCTAGTGAGGCTTTTAATTTATAATTTTATAAAGTTTATTAACCTTTGAGTTTTACTTATACGCAAGTGGAAGTCTGCTATTTTGGTGACTCCATAAAATACAGTTCTTCCCAAGGAATATTTAAAATATCTTCTATTTTACATACTGGTATTCATATTTTTAGTAATTCTGCATTAAATTATTAGCTACAAAGCTATGTAAATGGGCCACCTATGTGCAATATCTCAGTGAAAGTGTGAGTATTTAATGTATCCTATTTCAATTAAGTAGTACCTTTTGTTGTCATTCTGAATTAGTAATCTATGGAGATTTTTAATGAAAACTAATGCAAATACTTTCAAAAAATCTTATACTTACCTAAGACTTAAATCCCAGGTTATTTGGTGAGAAGTACCTCAAGGACTGTTAAACTTCCTATAAGAGCTCATTTCATTGCAAATACTGAGAAGTGAGGGGATGGCAGACCAAGGTACCTTTAACCAGCTGAGGATCCTGGGTTAGAAAATGCAAGGCAAGAAAACGTCAGTGGTTTTTCTTAACCAACTCAGGTCTCCTATTTGACACCTACAAGTTATCCAGAGAGCTGTAAAGAAAATCCAGTCCCGACGTTATCCACACAAATAGGGTTTCTAAGAACTGCTTGACATCCAACATGCAAAAGGACTTGAGGTGCCTGACAACTGCTAGATTTTTCTGTAGGCAAACTCTTTGTGATTTTTACACAAGCGATTTCTAATGCAATGCTGTGAGAGCTCCACAGGCAGGCAGTTAATCTCTTGTGAGAAATCTAGCCTAGAATCACAAGCTGCACACTGCTGGCATACCAGAAAGCTGAGTTGCAAGCGAGCCACGAAACTGTAATTTTCAACTTGAATATGTACAAAGATGAGTAGTGGCCATTAGTTTAGTGCAAACAATTATGTTTAAAGGGAAAACAGCCTGATGTTCTACATCTGTTTTCCCTACAAACACTGGAAAAAGTTATCAGTGAGTCTCATCATTCTTAGTGTTTCTTTTATTTGTACGAGCTGGCTGGTGAGATGAGAATTAAGGTATGCATTATTAGCTATTTAAATGTTTGTGGTAAGTGCTACTGTTTACTACCTATCAGTAAATTACATGAATATTTTGCTTTAGTGATCAGCATTTGTCTGGGTCAGTGATCATTCCAACGATGGCATTGGCTATTTTGTTCTATATCAAGGAAATTCCACCTAGAAATCAGGTTCACAAATCCTTTCCTCCAGACACCCTAAAAGACAACAAACCATACTGCCCTGGGGTGGAGAACTGAATCTGATGACTGATTTTCCTTTCAAGCAGTTGGTATTTTTTGCATGGAGTAGTGCCAGTATTCACAAGTGCTTTTCACACGACATTTGTGCGTTGTGTGTGTGTGTGTGTGTGTGTGTGTGGAAGACCTGGGTGTCTCAGACAGGATTCCAGCCTGTTCCCTGGGAAGGATTCGCAGGGGCACACACAATTCCTACATCCCACAGCCAAGAAACAAGCCAAGATGTCTCTCTGCATGTCAGCATGCTTAGGTGCAATATTGTGGGTAACAGGGAACAGATGTTTTACAGTGTAGGCTTAATGTTCAGTTCTGTTGAGTTATTTTTGGTAAAATTTTCTTTCATGATTGTTGCCTTTTGTACAACCCAGCTGCAAGAAAGTGAGCAAACGCTGGAAATGTGACAGCAGTATATCTTTTATGTGAAATCTCTTGTACAGCTTAATGTGCAATAAAAGAAAGTTATATCTGTCTTCAGTGTAAAGTTTCTGGCATTCAAGCCTGTATGTACAAGTGGGGGAAAGAAACCTTTCTGGTTTTCAATACTGAGTGAAAGGAGACTAATAAGATAAAGCTCCTTATTAAGTTGTTGCAAGACCATGTTATCACCTTCAAATATTTCCTACAAAAGTGGTTCAAATTAATAAACAATGAAGGCACATTCCTTAACATTCAGTACGTGCTATTTATCTTTCTACACCACAACACACTGCTACAACTGTGTTAAAACTCACTGAGGTACTAGCACGTGCTGTCCTCACACACACACACTGGAATTCATGTAGTAAGGGGAAAGTTAACTATAAAAGTCATTTAAAAACAAACAAAAAAAAAAATGCAGCAGTACATCTAGATATGAAGGTTTGCTTTTAGAGACCTGAGCAGATTAAGTGTTTTACTTGCACTAAATATCTATGCAAGACTAAAAAATTCCCAGATATCCAGAAGGTCTAGGTCAGTTTTCTGTGATATTTACAACAGCTCTTATCTGAGTGAAGCATTATACAAACAAATACTCAGAATGTCATCCCATCCTTTCTCCCCAAAGTCAGATGTACTGAGTGCATTTTCGTATGCAAAGGTTAAAATTCAATTTTAACAACTATCAGTCCAACAAACCCCCAGTTGGAGTTGGGAGCTGAGATAAAAGCAGCAAGCCCTGATGTCTGACACAGAGCTATTTCAGTCAGAAAGCAGAAAGAATCCCACTGGTTGATGCTGTAGCATCTTTCAGCTGTGGATTTCACAGCCTGAGTCTCTCCTGCACGTTGTAGTTTCCCACTTCACGCCATAGTTTGCCAGAAAAGTGCCTTCCTGGTAAATAATTAGTAGTGACTCTTGTGTTCTTTGCAATGTTCTTGACATATCTCACTAAGGGGTTAAGTAAGTTATGAAAATACTTCCAACTAGACAGAAAATTTCAGAAGGAGATTGTTTTACTGCTGTAAGAGTGAATCTAAGAGGAATATTACAGAAATTACTTTAAGACTTTGGAGGAAGAAAACTGCAATAACTACACAGAAAATAGCTAATGTCTTGCTGAATTAGATATTATTACTGTGTTCAGTTACCTCAGAGCCTCTCCTTGACTTGGGCCAAAACTATTCGGGGTGGAACTCCATTGATTTGGTTTTGTAGTCAGTACCTGGGATGAATTGGGTGCTATTTAGCAATTTTAAGGCTGATTCATGGGGGCTCCAAGCAAGCTCCTAGTGAGTGTGAGCAGTGCTATTGCCTCCATGCAAGCACGTGTAAGCAGACTTCTGCCTCGAAAGTAGAGTTAATCACGTTGGAGAGGATGATTTTAAAGTGTTGGATATGAACTCTAAATAAGGCCTCTTTGCAACGATAACATGATGAAGTTTCTCTTGTGCTGAACCTAGGGGGCCCAGTGCATCCCCAAGGAATGCAATCCCAAAGCCAGGAGCCATTGCAGCCCCAGCGCGTGTTCCCCGCGGGGCAGGCAGCAAAGCCCGCAGCCTCGCAGCCCCAGCGCCCGCCCGGACCCACCACCCAGCAGCCACGGCCCCAGGCCCAAGGTCCTCCCAGCTCCAGGTTATCAAAGGAAGCAGAGCCACAGCCACAGCCCCAGCCAGAGCCACAGCCTGCGCCACAGCAGAAGCCTCAGTCGCATCCACAGCTTAAGTAAGAGTCGCTTTATCCCTTCTTCTTCTCTCCTCACGGCACAGGTTTTGTGTGACTGGGATTTGGGGGGGGGGGGGGGGGGGCGCGGGGGCGCCGGGGNTTCTGACAGTCAGGGGGAAAATGAAGGTGTTGTTCCCAAGTTTAAAATGAGGTTAAACAGCTCAAGGAGGTTAATGTCTGGTAAGGGAGTGAAGTAAGCCTCTAGCGTTAGTTCTGTCCTAAGCGCCGCACAAAAATTTCGTCCACCTGTTGTGCAATGTCTGCCCCAGCCAGGTCTGAAAAAGCATCATCTTTCTTGTCTTTGTTTCCTCCTTTTGGTGCCACTGACTCACAGGCTGGGTGTGCTGTCAGCCTGCCCTCTAAGAGGAAGCTTTATCTGGTTCAACTTTTAACCTGGCAGTCACTGGGACAACAGGTCCCATTCCCAAAGGCACAATCCAGGCTGGATAACGTTGGACGGTGGCTGCCAAATTTGTTCTTTATGCTGCCCTTGTTTGTGCAGTGGCACTCACTGATTGAGTGCTCAAGCCCTGCCCAGAGAAGGCTGCACAAAACTCAAAAAAACCTAGTGGTTGTCCCACTTCTGGAAGTTTCCTTACTGATTTACCTGCAGCCAGTAAGGAATATGGAAAAATCCCCCCTCAGAGCTCAGACCCAGCCAACAGAAACCTCAGGGAAGCATCAGCAGAGGTTTGCAGTTTTCCAGCACAGCAGCCCTGACACAACCATTGCCAGGAGAATCTCAGACACATCTCCTTAGTCTGGTATGTACAAAGACCTGCACGGAGTCTTTGTTTCCTCTAAGGAACACAGATCCCCTTGTTCCACCCACTCCTGTGCTACCAGCAGTGGGAAACAGCCCAGTTCAGTGCCAAGGACATGCTGGATGACAATATTGTGCAAAGAGGACAGTATTTCCCTTGCCTCCCTGGGACAATGTGTTTCTTTATTCTGTTTTATAATCATAAACCTCAAATTGATTCATCCATCATTTAAGATGATAGAGAATAGAGAGGTAGATTTTTTTTAAGCAAGATGGAAATCAGTTCATAGTTTGAAACAACTTCTGACACTGAAGAAAAGCAGCTAAGAGCAGTTACAGGACTCTGCCACATGCTGCTTCCCAGCTTTCTCCTTTAAGCTTTTTGTTCCCATCTAGATTCATTTTTCTCCTCTTCAAATGGAGGAGCCTCTCTTTAAAATAAAATAACAAAGGAGAAATGAAAGTTTTTAAGATGCAAGCCATAATAAGAGCAGCTTTCTAACTTTCAGAAGCAGTTTTATGTCCACACCAAGGCTCAGATCTCCTGCCTGTAAGATTAACTCTATTTGCATGTGTATGCTTTGTATTCACCCACATGCTGTTGCCTAACCTGTATGTACATGTTATTAATCTGTGAATAAATATTTAATTAGGCTACTTATTGTGTTACTAATCAAGTCAAGTGCTGCTTCCCACCCTCCCTCTTTCAGTGAGTACAAACAAACATTTATCAGTCTATTCTCATTAGCACAACTATAATTTATGAAAAACCTAAAATGCCTGCAGCATTGTTTGCTGTACATTATTAGTTTAGAAGGAGAGAAGTTGCAAACCATGAGGAGTCTGAGACAATCTGAATAAGGAAAGTGCTTCAGTTTTACTAGAGCAAAAACTGAAATCTATTGTACTGAGATAAAAATTAAATCAGGTAACTCATTTTACCAATGTAGGGATTTCTTTGTAAAAAGCTGATAACTCATTAATATGTTCTATTTAAATTCAAGCCTATTTTTTAGATATTATTTTATCTGACAAGTCACAAGTTAAAGTTTCAAACTTTAGCTGTTTTCCTTCTTGTTTTCCTTGTAGTGTTTTCCATGCTTATGGAAATTTACACAGGAGCTACACGATAGCACTAAGAATGGAGTAGCATTGCCAGGCACTGCCTATAGAAAAGAAAAAATACATATGATTTGAGGCATTTTTTCAAAGATATAAAATGTCTTTAAGCCTCTGTTGAGGATCTAATGCTCAATACATCTAGACAGAGGGAGAGCACATTTAGGATTCAAACTCTTGGAAGATACCTGATTTTTCTCTGCACTCAACTGTTTGCAGCCTCACCAAAACACAATTATTAATCATCCCTGTTGGGTTGTGATTTGGATTTAGTAGCCAGGCCCACGTTTTCCTCAAGGCTCTAATTTACATCATTCAATTCAGATCCGTAGAAAGCAAACAAAACATCGGTGTGTTCCTTGAAAGAAATATTATCCTCAAGCCTTCCTCTGGAGTCAGGAGTACCTAACTGTGTGGGATATAACTACTGCTGGTGGTGAAAGCCCATTTCTGTCCAGTCTCAGGGACAATTTCCTCACTGGTGGGTTCTCACCACTGATCCAAGTGCTGGGGGCAGGGGAGGCTGGGGCACAGCGTGACCATGCAGAACTCGTTGTGTTTGTGTCTTGCAGCAAGTCGCAGTCCCTGACCAACGCCTTCAGCTTCACAGAGTCCTCCTTCTTCAGGTCGTCCGTGAACGAGGACGAGGCCAAGGCTGAGACCATCAGGAACCTGAGGAAATCCTTTGCTAGTCTGTTTTCTGATTAGCCAGCTTCATGTCCACCTGCTAGAGTCCGACACCGCCGTGAATGTCCCATAGGTTTTGTTCTCTCCCTGTGCCAGCACCCTTCTCTACTGTTGCTCACTGTTGTACCAAGCAATATGTTAAACCTACAGAAACACAAATAAATAGCAGGAGGACTTTGGTGAGGGAGATCCTGTCCAGGAACACATTAAAAAAAAAAGAAAAATCTGGAAAGAAGGAAGGGTTCCATTGCTCCCACAGAATGTCCGATTCTAAGGTCCTTATCCATTGTAATTTTGTGGCCTTACTGTGACTGAAGTATATAATCTTATTTGAGACTCCTTTGTAGAATTGTGTTAATAAAGCATTGAGGAATGGGCTTCTCCTCGCTTTGCCCATTCCCAATGCATTGCAATGCATGTGTATTTCGTGTGTAAATGTTTTGTACTGCAGAAGTATAGTCTTGACTTGTTCTTGCCTCCCAGGTTCAGGAGGCCATTCACACTGACATTCTTGTCAAGCCACGTAAATAATGTGAGAAATTGAAGCAGTTTCTTCCTCCTTATCCAATCCTTCCATCAGCTGGTTGTGGACTTCTGATGTATTGCTGGGAGTTATCAGTACACTAAATGTCATAAATAGAGTGTATATGTACTACTGTATCTTCATATGTCTATTTAAAGAATTTATTTCCAGACTGTAACCATAACTGGGTTTAGTTGCAAAGAATATGCATGATGTTACCCTTATTTTTGTGAACACCTTCTAATAAATGTAAAGTCCCATGCCTGATTTAAAAAAATGTCTTCTACAAAGCTTGTTTCGACGTCAATATATATTGTCTATTTTGACTGATATCAAGAGGGTAGCTTTATGATTATAAAATATTTGGACACAAACTACAGCTGTAAGAAAATAAACTATCACAATGAATTCCTTTGTTGAATCAGCATTGTAAAAAAAACCCTATAAATTGTAGAAATCACATTTACATTTTCTACTGAGTTGTGTGTTTTAAAAATATTTCTCTGGCTTGTGCAAACAGAATTGATCCCAGACTTTGAGGCAGTAGCAGCAGTTTTTTAAAAAAAGGTATCTCAATCAAACTGAAGCTTGTTAGAAAGCTCTAGACTATACATTTCCAAATGATTTTCATGTAATTCTGAATCTCTTATCTTGAATTACATGCAATCCTCACCAGGAAGCAGTGCTAACAGAGGAAACAAGAAAAAAATAATAATATTAACATGGTTGAGGGAGAGAAAGAGCAACAACGTGGTCACTTAAAAACCCACTTGGATTTGTAGTGGGTTTCCAGAGACACCTCTGTTTGCCTCAGAAATGTTAGCTCCTGGAGATGTGGTGGCTTGTGGAGCCTGGGTAAATCACAAGCACCCTTTGATGACACAAATCCTTTCAGCAGGCTTGGATCCCTCTGGGAGGGAGGTTGGCGGTGAGGTGTGGAAACTTTAATGTGCAGAGGTGTCAGAGCTGAGCTCACACAGGAGCACCTGGTGGCTCTGTCTGGCAGCAGCCTCACTCAGTGAGCTCAGCACACCTTTTTCCTGGAAAGTGGGCAGTTCCAGGACCCCCAGGAAGAACAACTGGCCCTTGTGGGATTCACCTGGGACCAGAGCTGAACAACCCTGCCTAGAACAAGGCCTTAGGCTAAGACCAACATGAATTTCTGGGTGAGCTCACACTGCAGCAATAGAAACATCTTGCTGCCCTCTGTGAGATGGAATCTCAGCCCCTCACCTCTGGAACAGCCCTTGGAGAAGCTCTCTGACTGACAATTCTCTTCTCTTTCAGGAGGAATGCACTGTGGACAGCAGCCAGTGGCTTAGCTGATGAATTCTGTGGCCAAACAGAATGCTGTAACTGTTTCTATTAGTTATTAGTTCATAAATATCAGCTAGATTATGATTTTTTTAAGCTTTGTCCCCTTCGTGCCCCCCACTGGATTGAAACACCCTCCACGAGGCTGCAACAACAACCTTGAGCACTTGGAGAGCCTTTCATGTCTGAGAAGCACTTTACTTTTAGATTAGAAAGATTAATCAAAGTTGCTAACGCAAATTAATTACTGCTACAGAGAAAGCATAGTAATTATGCATAGTTTGGCACAGTTCATGATTAGTACATGCCTGGTTTCAGCAATATTTAGTACAATATGAATTACAGGTACTTCATTAGTCCAGGCCCCAGATTTCGACTCCAGGCAAAGTTTCTTGCTCATATAAAAATTCCCTCCCACCTCTTCCTGGGAGAAAATGGGTTTCACTACAGCCTTTGTTTTACCATCTGGAAGACAAAAAAGAAAGAAAGGAAGAAAAAAAAAAAAAAAAAAAAAAAAAAAAAAAAAAAAAAAAAAGCCGTGGGGATGATGCAATCCAAGGTGCCTGGTGTTTCCTCCCACGCAGCGTGCGGAACACGCCGCCTCCCCGCAGTGCCAGCGTGCCAAGGAGTGTCACACACAAGCTGCTGCACGCTCCCCTCCCGGGGCTCTGCCTCTTGGCTAAGGCATTTCAATCTCTAGCACACCTCCAGAACAGAATCAGGGAAAAAAAAAGGAGTTTTCATGGAGGGCTGCTCAAGCTTAGATTGTTTTGTCTTGCTTCTCGAAGGGGTTGTGGTTCAGCTCAGCTCGGTGTGCGAGGTCTGAGAGCCCACTTATCCCATTGGATGCTGTGCAGGGAATCCCAGGGGGGATTTGAGTGTCTGTGGGGGCTCATCTCTGCTAGCCCCAGCCTGGGAGCACTGTCCTGTTCTTCACTTGCACCTTGTCATGCACAGGCAGCTCAGGGTGCCACAGATTTCTATGCACAGTGCTCCATCTTTGCTCATCTTTCACTTCAAAGTCAGGAAAAAGCTACAAGAGAGCTACAAGATAAATAAAAGCTATGAGCTACTAATCAAGTTTAGTCTTGAGATTGAGATGGAGCCATTTTCTGACCATTAGGCCTGAAGCCAACTCGAAATGGTGAAGCAGATTTCAAGAGATCGTAATTACGGTAGAAGTGACTAATCCAGCTTTGAAACAACCACTAACTCTCCAGTAAAAATTAGTCAAAATAGTGCTGAGGTACTTTGTAAACATGGTGTGTACTTTGCATACTTCCTACCTCACAAAAACAAAGCCCCTTCTCCAAGCCAGCTCTGGCTCCATGCACGGGTCAAGGACAGGGAATCTCCTCTTTACAAAATTGGGAAAGGCACTGCAGTAGTCAGGGTACTGCCAGGGCTCTTGCCACTCTTTGGCTGAATATGAGTACTACAAATAAATGTCCTGCTGTCCATCAACAGCAGCTTCCAGCAGGGATGCAGGGGGCTAGATGTGTCAGTAACCAGGATCCACGGGGTGAGGTGGGATTTGTGGGATGCATCCCAAAGGACACAGCTTGCCAGTGGTTGGGATTGAGTTTCCTTTTCTGTCTGGACACTCAGCTGTCTCATCCTTTGTGCACAGAATCCCGGAACATCCTGAGCTGGAAGAGACCCACAAATCACCTGGTCCAACTCCTGTCCCTGAACAGACGCCCCAAAAATCCTACCTTGGGCATCCCTGGAGTGGCATCCAGGAGCTCTGGAAGCCTTGGGAATGTCACCATTCCCTGGAGAGCTTGGGCACTGCCCAGCACCCTCTGGGGGAAGAATTCTTTCCTATATCCAACCCAAACCTCTCCAGCCATTTCCTGGGTCCTGTCCCTGGTCACTCCTCCAGCAAAAACCCAGAAGCAATTTAATTGTGCTCTGCCTTCCTGCTCCCTGGCAAAGCAAAGTTGTTCAGCAAGGCAGCGCTGCAAACAAAGCACCATTTACAGATTTTGGTCCTTAGCAGAGCTTATTTTTCCATACCAAAAGTAGCCAGTATGGAAAAATAAATTTTGGACTCAGAGCAATTTAAGAGAGATTATCTAACCTGTCACACGTGTTGCCACAAATGGATTGAGGTTCTGAGTGCCAATACCTGTCTGCAACAAGAAAATGCTTTTTCTTAGACATGCACCTCTAAACAAGCAAAAAATTTCAATACGTTTTCTTAAAATCTCCTATCAAAAGATTCAAAATAGGTACCTAAAATTAGTAATTAGTTTTCCAAATGCATATTCAGTTATTCAAATTACCAGCCAAATTTGCAAAATCCCATCAGTTTCTCTAATTCCCCCCCTTTCTTGAGGAAGAGCATTCCACCTTGAGAGGATACTTTACATCGAATTTCATGAAACAGTGATTACTCCTCCATAGCTAAATTATTGCAGCTCAAAAATTAACTCAATATTAAGAAAGACAATAAAATTAAACTTTTTTTGAAAAAAGATAAAGAATTCAAATAAAACCTTAAGTATCAAGTCAGTTCTTTAAATTTCAAATAAGCCAAGAAGAACAACAGAAACAGCATCCCCTGTTCCACACTAAGATATCCCAGGAGAGACAGGTACAGGAGTTTTTTAACCACAAATTACAACACAAAAAATTAAAGAGAAGTTTAATTTAAAACAAAACAAAATAAAATGAACAGAGTTTGTGGGTTTTTACTGGGTCTAAAGCTTTAAGTTCTTTTAGTAGGGGCATTGCTCAGTGCTTCCAAGGGTAGTTAAAGACTGATCCACACCACGTTTTCTGACACTTGAGTTTCCCAGGACAAATTCTCCTTCAAGGCTTTATAACCTCTGAGGAATAACCATTTTTTCCCCCAAAAGACAAGATTTTGAGTTGTTATTACTGCCTTGCACTGACCTGTACTTCCCAGCACCATGTAGGTAGTTACAGTAAGCAGTAAAAAATTAAAGCTGCTCGTGTTCTTCTCTTTCTTTTTTCACTAGGAATGAGTTTTTGGTAAAAAATCATGCAGATTTATAAAGCACCTACAGTGGCAGCACAAAAGAACTGTTGTCTCTCCAGATGAGAAAGAAGAGAAACAAGTAGAGCATGTGGGCTGGCTCTTAACTATTTTTTCTTTTGGGAGCTACCTCTCAGCAGTCTGTTACAAGTGTTTGAGTGACAGACACTTTTCAGAGGTGAGGTAGTGAAAGGACTTGAAATTACCCAGCTGGATCTGCTCCATCACTTAGAGAATGTCTGCAGTGCTGAAGAAGCTCTGGATAGTACTAAAATTAAAATCAGCAAAAGCTGGGCTTTACTGGTGTGCCCCCTAAAGAGAGGATTTCATTTTCCTGTCACTCAGAGCAGTCAAGGTGATCCCCCAAAGAGTTAATGTGGATTAGCAGCTCTGTTTTAAGGAAAAGCAAGATGCTGATGTTTCTTTTCCTCTGCCCCTCATGTATTTCATATCAAATTCTGCCACTGAAGGCTCCTTTGGTGAGAACTATCTCCTTGTGTATGGAGATGGTGGGCAAAACTTTTCCAGGTAATCAAAAAGTGTGAGGAGAAATTTATTTAATTCACACCTTCTGTAACAAAATTAACATCTCACAGCCTCTCTCCTAAAATGCCTCCTCCCCTGAAATCAGGAGTGGTTTTAACACACCAAGAAAGCAGAGGGGCAAAGCATCCTGGCTCTGAGTGCAGGAGCTGTGAGCCAACACCTCTGCCAGGACTGCTGCAGCTGGGGATGATGGAAATCCTCCCGATGGGCCCTTTAAACAGGAGATTTCTATCCTGACTCTATCTATCATCACTGAATACTTCAGACTTTGGGCTGCTTCAAGCTCAACTCCTGCTTTCCCCCTCCACTTTCCTTGCTTTGCACCCCAAGTGCCACCAGCACAGGGAATCTTAGGCAGGTTTGCCCCACATGCAACTATTTTTTCACCTTCAGTCCCAAACTCCAGTGGCCTCATGCAGAAAGAAACAGGATGTGCCACAAAAGCACTGGCACTGGAATTCAGCGTGCAAACAAACGGTGCTGCCAGGGTGACACATCAGCTCCCAGTCCACGGGAGATTGGCCTCACACAATAGATCCACCAAACAGCTCCCAGGGCCAGATTTTTAGCTCAAGAGAAAGGAAATGTTCCTTTCCTCCCCTCTCCTCGTGGGGAAATGGAAATTAGTCACTCCCTACCCACCAGCTGAACCAGGGCTAATTGCTACCTAGCAGTGCTGGTAATTTGGAGCTGTGCTGAGTCGTGTTTGTCCCGGTGACAATTCCAATAAATTACCTGGCAGGTAATTTACCTGGAGGCTTCACCTCCCAGCTCCTGGAGAACTGGGGGAGGTGTTTCCACGTGGAATGGATTCCACCTCCGTTGTTGTTACCACACAATCCCAGCCAAACCTTCATCTTTTGACCCCCCTGGAAATGGGAGTTGCTGTCTGCGTCCAGCGAGGAGCGGGGTTTGCTCATCACCTGACGGAGCCGTAACAAACCTGGGTGTATGCAGGAGAGCTGTAATTTAAAGGCCTCTGCCCCACCTGCTGTGGGAATGTCTCTGAACTAGGATCAAGGAAGCATTCTTTTTCTTATTCAGATGGGTTTTGTCCGTTTGCAAGTCGTGACTGAATCTATCAAAAAAGCTGAAATGGTCCTTTCGAAATGTCTCAATCCCTTCTCCCCTCACACCGAGGTTCACTTCCAGGTGAGCACCACATCCAATAAAGATTCCTTTCCTCACCTTTGTTCTAGGGTACATTTCTGAAGGCATTAGCATTTTTCACACCTTTTTTACTAGAAAGGGAAAGCATTTGTGTTGACTCTGGGCCACAGGAGCTGATGTAATTTCATGGCAAGAAGACTCCTGCTGCCCTTAAGAATGTCAGTACAAGTTCTGAACTGACTTACCCTCCTCTGGAATAATTATGCATTCCACTCTGGCACATTTGATCATGCAATTCTCCTGCTTTGTAGATTACATGTCTTGAGGAGGTACAAAAGGGAAGAGCAAAGACTGGTTTATTTCTATACCTGCACCTAACAAAATTATATACACACACATACACACACACACCTCAAGTGGGACTTTTAAATGTAAAATTATGTGAGAATTTACAGACTTATTTAATATGCACATTAAATACAGGCATCTTTTCCTGCAGCAAGGAGGTGCAAGCATCTCTTGGGAGGAACACAGCGAGCAGGGGGAAAATACATTGTTAAATTACAATTGAACAAGCTGAAACTTGCTCAGGTTACACAGCCCACCCTCAAACTGTAAAAAGCCAAATTTTGCCCTCAGCAACTTCTGAAAAGCAAGCTGCCTTCAGTGGATTTGTGTGAATTTAACTGTCTAGAGTCTCCAGCCACATCAGAATCTGTCTCCCTGATCTGGGAGATAGCAGAGCCCAGCCTAGGAAGTCTTTGGAGAAGAGACCACTTGGCAATCCCACACAGCATTAAATGTGAGCACAGGATGCAGCTGGGCTGAGGGCTTGGATGGGATGGGAGGGCTGCTCACAACACAGCTACAGTAAATGTACCACCAAGGGGGTTTTAGGATGCATTTCTCAGCCTACCCCTCTCTGACTATAGCAAAAGCCTAAAAATGGTTTTAAACACCCCCCCAAAAAAATAGCAACAAAACCACAAAAAA
>WEIU01004886.1:299275-315679 GCA_013389925.1 Aegithalos caudatus | reverse complement strand
GACCGCATCCCGCACCTCTCCGCATCCAGCTCTGGATCCCGCCCCGCGGCCAGCCTCCCACCCCGTCCAGCCCTGCATCCCGCGCCTTCATCCAGCTGCTCATCCCACCCCCATCCCCATCCCCACCCCACATCCCTCCAATCCCACTGCCCAGAGCCACGGGGACACCTCATGTTATCCCAGAGTCACAAAGCAACAAAGTTGTGTTAGTGCTTCTTGCAAACTCACTCAGTGCTAAGAGCCCCGGCACTATTAAAACTGAAAGAATGATCAAATTCAAACACAATTAATCATTTCCTCATATTTCTTCTTTTGCTAGACTCAGATTGGGCAGCCTTAGCTTGGAAACTTCCATGTGCACACAATAAGAAGTCATATGAAAAGGGTTTGCAAGAAGAGGAAATAATAAGTAACAGAGAGAGAAGGCTACAAATAACTGAGTGACCTACAAAAATATTGCCAAATCATGCACTGTGTCTTACCTTTGATAACAAATTCCTTTTGAAAATGATTGCATTATTTTAAAAGCCTGCTGCAAATGGGAAAACCTTAGGTAGAATTCTAAATTAAAAAAGAAATGCACCCACCCAATTAAAAATTCCACGTTCAGTTCTTTGGCTGAGTACAGGCACACAGCACATTTCACTTTCTTTATTGCAGCTGCAGGAAGGAGATTTTTGGGGCTGTTCCTCCGGCCCTGACCCAAGTGCACCTCAGTGCCAATTCCCCCTGTTCACAACAGGGAGATGGAAGGGAAACGAGGGAACAGAAAAAGTGAAACAGGGATTGGGGTTTTTTCCACCCATGGGCTCTGAAACAGATCTTGGCCACGCTACCTACAGGAAAGTTACAACTGCAGTTAAAGTCAGAACTCCAGAGCATCCCAGCTAAGAGAAACAAACCCCGTTTTTATAACTTTTTCCCTGCTGTTTTGTCCATAGATTCTGTAATCCCTGCTTTAAAAGGATAAACACCTTCAGCACTGAGCCTTGTGTTAAGGGAATAACTCACCCTTGGGATGCAAGACATGTGGCAGAGCAGGCCTGGGATTATCCTATACACACAGAGAGAAATATTCCTGCCAACAGTGACATGTTGTGCTGATTTATTCCCTCTGTGTTTTCAAATGCCATTGCAGCACTGCTCATCAGGGACTGGGTTTAAACTGGGAATACCTCAGCAATGCAAATTTTGTGCTTTAACTGAGGATCTGCACTGGGTTCTTTTGGGCATATAAAGCTTAAACCTCATCCTGTGTTTTCCTTTCTGTTCTAAAACTAAACTACAGCTGTGCACATATAGCAATAAAATGTTTTTGTCTTCCACATGTGTTTTAAAAAGGGCATAATCCAGCCAATCCCATCACTAATGTAGGAAGTGTTAAGGGAGAATTGGTTTGCTCTGTCCTGAAGGGCTCAAATGTCTGTCTTTTGTACTTCAGTACACACCGGGGTGTCAGAAAACTCACACGGAATTTGCAGCACAAACCAGCGACCGTGTTTAAAGCCACCAGTACTTAAAAGAATAAAAAAGTAGGATCCATTTTGAGTATTTTCCCCCAGAAGTTCATATAAAAAGAATTAAGATCCAAATATTTGATTGTGAGCTCTGGCACTCCTTGCCCTCCTCCCTCCAACAGGAGTTAAAGCGACCAGCAGGAGCTGAAAGTTTGATCTTTGTTACATTGGGACTACGGAATCCAAGCAACCCTTTTACAAGGCATCGTGATTGTTTGTACTTGCAAAACTGGATGAAGAAATCACTGCTATTCTTAAAACACATTTATCACATACATCCAAAAGTCAGCATATTTCCACTCCGAGCACGGCCCCAGCCAACCAGAGAGAGCTCCCGCGTTCCGCCCACGCTCGTTCTCTCATCCTCCCCTTCCCCAGAGCAATCCTGCATCTGGCCACTGCAGCCTGCAAAAGTCCCCCCGAGCCCCAGCAGGGCACACCTGCCCCTGTGCCCCTCACCTGGGCTCTGCTGGGGCTGCCACTGTCCCCACTCCCCCAGGGTGGGGACAGGAACGCCGAAATGGGGAGTCCTCCATCAGGAAGGTGAAGTTATGGCAGGATCCCGAGGTGTGGAAGGCACAAGCCCTCTTCTCTTCCAAAGGCTCTGGAAATTTCAAGCAGTCCTGCACAGGGTAACTGGCATGAGGAAAAAAATGAGGTTATGTAGGGGGTGTCACTGCACCTCTAGAGCTTTTAAGTTTGGGGCTTTACAGAACTTTTCAAAGTTTCATGAAACACGTTTTCCTGTTATTTCAATCCATTTGTTCCTCAGCTGAAGCTTAATTTAAAAAACATGTCTTTTGAGCTGAGTGCAAGTCTGACTAATTCTGTTGTAAATGCTGCTGAAGATGAACAAAACTAACACTATAATTGAAAAAAAGGCCTCATGCCTGCAGAACAGCCTCACTCAGGCTACTGCCCAAGCTGTGAGAGCACAGCTCTGGTGTTGGTAACTGACTCAAAATCAGCTCCCATCCTGCTAAAATCTGTACCAGATATAGGGAAACCCTAATGACAGAATCCAGAAGATGGAGTTCCTCTTCTTTTCTGCTTTCTCTTTCTGTTTCTTTCTTGTATGTTTGGCTCCTCTGTTCCCCTTTCCCAATGAAGTGTCCTTGTTCCCATTTTATCCTTTCCTGATTCACTTTCCCTTACACTACAAACCAAGTCCTTCAGCACTTTTATCTCTGTCCTGTTGTTTCTCAAAGGAGTTGCTGGTCTCCAGGCCCAGCCTCAGTGGGAGCTGGGCCATTCTTTACCCACTCTCCAGAGGAAAGGAGGAAAAAATTCCATGGATATCATCCTTGCTTCTCACCTCAACCCCTGGGCCCTTCTCCCATGCAAGAAAAGTATTTTTGGGAACCAGAAGAACCAGCAGAAGCCTGGAGCAGCAGTCCTGTACATTCTGGTTCATTCTCTTGACTGTTTCACACTTCCAGAAACTTCACATGGGCACTCCCAGTCTATTCCTCATGTTAGAATTTCTTTTACTGATTATTTAATAAGCTGTGGTATAACCTGGGAACCAAAGTTGCAGAAAACAACATTTTTATTTGTCATTTTCAGTTCAGGAATATCTGTTTTCCAGACATCCTCTGCCAAATAAGCAAGATGTCCTCTTGTTTTTCATAGGCACTCAGGGCACCCTCTATTTTAAATGGCATTTGTTGCTACCTGCAGGGCAGGTTGAGAACTGAGATTAATTTCTTTAACATTAAGGCACAGTTTCCTTTCTCCTTAAATGTTTGCATTCCATCTTTCTTTCTTCCCTTTACATAATCTCCTCGAGCAAGAAAAGTCATTCTGGACTCCCATTGTCCAAGGAGAAAAGACATTTTCTCAAATGAAATTTCATGGCAGCCCAAAGTGTTGCTCTGCCCCTCTTGCTGGCCAGGGCTGCTGTGCAGCCTTACCTACATCCCACCACTGCCAGAGGAGGAAATGGATTTTTTTTCCCCTCTTGGCAACTCCTGGGGAGGTTCACTATTGTGTTCTGGGAGTCCTCGTTCTCAAAGGCTATTGTGAAAACTGTAGTAAACAGAACTTTCAGCATCAGGATGCAAGGAACGGGATCCAAGGCTGGAGGCATTTGCCAAGAGTGGATGTGACCGCTGCCCCATTCAGTGGGGATGGTACAACAGTTCATCCCAGCTGCTGCATTTAGCACATTCCGTAACCAGGGGGACAAAGGTGGCAATCACTGACGAGCCAGGCTGCACAAAACAGCACCAGGATGTACAAAAAATTTCCTTCCCATCAGGCAAGGGAAGAATGGCTCCAGCCCCCGAGAGTGGCTCCGTTTGTGTCAGCAGATTTCCATGAACTGTTGTGGAGCCCCAGGATTACGGCAACGGAGCTGATGACAACTTGAGAATTTGGCCCAGGGGCTGGGGCTGAAATGCTCAGAGAATTCCAATTAGTTTCTCTGCTGTTTGGCAGGGCCTGTGATGTCAGACAGGCCAAACGGTTCACGTTTAGAGAAAACTAGATAAGGAGCAGAAAGTGGTGGATCTGAACCTCAGGGAGATGGGATTGAGCACAGAGATTCAGGGAATTAAGCTGGAATGCAGAAGTTGTATTGCATGCTGAATAAAAGAGAATACTTTATAATAAATAAATAGAATGTTTTATAATAAATAAATAGAATATTTTATAATAAATAAATTCAAATCATAAGTATTATAAAACAGCATAAATAAAGTACTGTGAGCAGCTATGGAGTGAAGTGTTCTGTGTTAAGTTTCCCATGGAGATAGTGATGTTCCTGTAGATTCAGGAAGGAGTGAAGGCAATGTGATGATAAATTTAATGTTTAGGGAAAGATAACATGGATTCTACTAATCACAAAATTATTCAGCATAGAGGAAGGAATGGATGAAAGCAATTCCAGATGAAGGCAAATAATTGCTTAGTACTACCAATCTTCAACATTCAGAAAAGAAATTCCCATAAAGGAAACATTCACATAAAGAAATATATTGGTGGTGTTAAAGACAGAAAAGGTTTGGTCTGATTTGATCCCAATCAATTGACCTTTACCTTCTCGGGGTCAGTCCAAGGCTCTGGTGTCTACAGGTCATAACAAAGCTTTAAATTGCTTTTATTTTCTTCCAGCCCAGCTTCCCACACACTGTAAATTACCCTTAGGTTGTACCAACAGTCCTCCAGTGGCCTTTGCAATGGAGAAGCCCATTTAAATTGCTAATTAATTCAGAAAACCTCACCTTCTTTACTAACACTTCATCACTTCTCGTATCACTGTTAATTGGATTCCTTGGTGGTGTTGACATCAAGCCTAAAGAAGCTGCTTGCTGTGTCTGTAAGGCCATTCTGGCACGAACCAGAACCCTGAATCAATCAAAGTCTTTCTGATCATGCAAAGGTTCTGTGCAGAAAGGTGCCAGGGCCTTTTCTCAGCTTTAACACTTCATGAGGAGCCACCAGCAAAGGAGCCAAGCAGGAATTCTTGGCACAGTTATCAGGGGGAACAGATAAAAAAAGAGTCAGGGAGAAGATGCCCCTAAGGAGGACAAGTTGAGGGTCATTTTCAGACAGAAATTCACCCTTGAGCCAAAGAAGAGTGTGCAGAGTATCTTTTAGAACATCATATCTTTATGGAACGAGTTTGTCCCTTTCTAGCACCTTCCTTGCCTCAGGAAGGAATCCTGTGCTTGGAGGTCCAAGAAAAAGCCCTTTCAGAGTTCCCATTTTTGATGGCATTTTCTTTTTGTAGAAAAAGAGTGGTTTGGGTTTTAGTAGGAATGAATATTTCTGTCTGCACACCAGATTTCAGCCAGGCAACTTTGGTTGCAGAGGAGTCTGAAATGGCTTTTCAGACTTGGGAAACCAAAGTTGCAGAAACCAACATTTTTATTTGTTATTTTCAGTCCAGGAATATCTGTTTTTTGTAATGGGTTTCAGATCACTCACCAAAACAGACAGCTGAGACAAAGAACCCCCTCAAAGCCTTCCCACACTTATGAGAAAAGGAACAAGAGCCTAAATTGTGCTCATCTTTCTGTCAGGCATGAATTGAAGCCTTGATTCCTGCAGTCCTGGACACACAAATCACAACATGAATATAATTTGTTCCATGGTAGTGACAGCAGACATGTGTCAGCATGTGTGGCATTGTGGGATAAGTACTGATAATACAAGGATGTTTTAAAATTTGGCAGAAAATACAGAACTTTGCTGACAGAAAACTTTTGTAGCATTCAAAATACAACTTTATCCTTCAGCTCTTTCCTTTAGAGAAATCCCTTAAAAAGTCAAATCACCTCACTGGTTTCAGGAGCTAAAACAACAATAGACCCCAATAATTTATGGAAATGTCTTTATTCACTTATATTCCAAGAATAACTAAAGCCACTTGGCAAAAGGAATTTCCCAAATTCTGCTTTGAGCAGAAAACATTCTGGAAACTTTCGCTGTGGCAATGCTTTAAAAATTACCCCCAGCCTAATTAACATCTGCTTTAGGAGTTGAAGTTATTACAGGGTCATTTATCTGCTCTGAGGATCTTGTACACAATTGAGCAGATTTTTAATGTTTAACATTTCTGCCCATAAAACACCAGTGAGAGCCATTCACCTAAGGGAGCATGTAATGGGTAATTCAGGGCTGTGTTTCCCTTCAACATTTCTCACTAATTCCAGCTTTTCTAATCACAGGAGAGGTAACATCACCCATGAGAGAAGTGCAGTTCTTTTTAGAAAGCTCAAAGAAGGCTTAGAAATTTAAGCACCAGAAGATAAATATCAACAACAAATTTTAAAAGAATAAATTAAAAAAACAAACTGGAGATTCAATAACAGAGAAAACTCTTCTGCAAAAGGCCTGATGTGAATGGTCTCAAATGCAGTGGGTTTATTAGGAAATAAATCTGGAAATATGTTTTGGAAGGGTCCTCTCCAAAGCACAGCTTTCCCCACCTGCAGCCTGGCTTTTCTGCAACATGGCTGGGCAGAAGATGACAACCAAATCTGCTACCCTCATTTTTTAGGGGAATTGTTCCTCCAACAGGGGAATTTCATTTCCCACTGTTAGACTGGCCAGTTGCTCAGCAGGAGAAATGGAATTTTGGGGCACATGTTGCAGAATGCATCATTCAGGCAGGGAATAAATTTCCAGAATTTCAGAAGAATAATTTCTCTCAGCTCAGGCAAACTGCAGCACATCCATGGGTGTCTCTGGGGCTCAGAAAGTCCAGGCTTTACTGAGGGTGATTTCAAATTGAAGAGATCTGAAGTCAACCCTTCTTCAATTAATTCTGGCTTTTCCTAATGTTCTTATTATGCAAATCAGTATAAACACTTTGGAACGACCTTTTGATCATTATTCTGGCTGCTACTTTAGTTTTGACTTGGTGTTTGGGATTCTTGTCCTTATTGTTGTGCCTTATGTAATAAGCATAAATTTCTAGATTAAGGAATTATTTCTTCTACCTGGTTTGTGTTGTTCTGTAATCCCCCACTGGTGCTCTTGGTGTGGCCTTTCTGAGTGAAACAAAGAGTAAAAAGAAGATTTTTTAAAAAATCTTGGGGGCTGCTGATGTTCCTGCAGCTGAAACCCAAAGGTGATGGTCGAGCAAACCAAAGATCCTAAAACAATTGCAGTCCTGTCTCACTTAAAAGGGATTTTAAGACTGGCTTAGGTCCAGGGCAACTCTCTACCTTTGAGTCAAATATTTGAATTTGAAATGAGTGCTGGGGAGGTTTTATAATTTATTTAAATGGTTATTCAGAAGAGCTTCAGCACCAGCTCAGTGGTTATTATTTAAGCTGAAGGGGAGCAGATCATTGGCTTCTGGAAAAGCAGAGCAGTGGGAAAGTGGGAAGGAAAAGTGTAGCTGGAAGCCAACAGCACTCAGGAAGAAATACCTATAAAACGGGGTTTAAGCCATGTGAGGGAATTGTCCAATATAGTCTTATAAATAACTTGACCAGAAATTGGAGAAACACAAATATAAAATATTTAGAAAATAATTTCTAAAAGATGGGAAGATACTACAGACAGAAAGAGGTGACTTTAACAAGTGGATTTGCTGCCATACCCACAGATCTCAGAGCAGCTTGTGCACATTCACACTCTCATCTGGCTGTTAGAAATCATTATTTGTTTATTTTCTCAATTTAAGTGGTTTCAGAGTATTAGAGAACCAAATAAATGTCTCTGGGAAATAAGTTATACTGCTGTCTGTTTGAAAAATAATACCCAGATATTTTTATAAGAACTGCTTTACAAAAATACAAACATTAATTTAAAGTTTGAGACCACTTAAAAACCTGAGCTGGTTAATGGATCAGACCATAAGAGATCACACCACACCAGTTAAAAAATAGGATTATTATAAAATAAAAAAAAAGCTGAGGTAAAATATCAATGGAGCTGAGATTTCGAACCACAAAAATAATTAAATTGAAAAAGGTACATTCATGAATAAAACTCCAGACAAAACCAGCCTGGAGCTGTGTGATGAGTAAACAGGAAACTGGAACCAGAAAATAGAGAATGGAAGGAGGCTGCTGCCATGGGTGAGAACAGTTACCCCAAGTTTCTTCCTTCTTCTGAGCTGAGATTAACAGGTTTAAAAACTCAGTTCTGAGGAACAGAATTTAAAGCCAATAACGTTTTCCCAATTTCTAGTAATTTTCTGCACATATATTTACAGACAAAGGCAATTTTGTAATAATTTTTTGTTCTCCTAATCTTAATGGAAGTTAAAATCCTGCAGTCCTCCTGCTCTGCATTACTGTATGGAATATTAAATCTGAAATTCTTTTTCACTTCTTGAGCATTTATTGTTATGTTTTCACTCCATTATAAACTACTATGAGTTCTTGTTGTTTTTTCCTGCCTGCAAAAATGTCCTTGAAGAGCAAAGCTGCCCAAGTCCCAGTCTACAAAAAGCCATTTTTTCCCCAAAAAATCTTTCCTGTTGCCACTTCCCTCTCCCCTCAGTAGTAACCCATCTATTTCTAAGAGTGAGAGGAAGAACTCCCCCCCAGTGAGCTGAATCTTCTGTGCTCTGTCTGGAAGAAAAGGATGTACATTGTCCCCTCTCATATTTAAAGGGATGTTTGCTCAGTCTGTACTTAAGTGTTAATTATTCTTGAAAAAAAAACCCAAAATTATGGAAAATCAGCTGTTACCAAAAAAAGTGGTTTCAATTGCAACCAAATTTGAACTGTCACACTCTGAGGAGTTAGGATGAGGTAATCTTGATTTCTGGTACACTTTATTTTCTGTAATTTATCCATAAATTAGTTTTTCAGTGATTTATGATAGAAGTTGAATTACCTATAAAGCCTATTTAGAGGAAAAAAAAAAAAAAACTCAGCAAAGGGCCACACTCCACACAACACAAAAAGGTTTTTACAAGTGGATAGTTTGTTACTAAGCATATTTGAGCAGGAATAAATCAAATGCAAAATAAATTATGATGTACCACGAGAATTTCCCAATTGAATCTGATTTTCTGTCCTACAATTCCAACCCTGTTTTTGCACTTTGCTGACACAGGTTTGGCTTCAGGTTCAGCTGCTGGAGCAAAGAATTGTGCACAGAACAATGGCCAGACCCAAATCTCCAAAATTTTCAAATAAAAGTGGGGGAGTTTAAATTAAATTTGCTTTTATTTTCAAATAAAAGTTGGGGAGTTTATATTAAATTTACTTTCGTTCACTGAAACAACAATGGGTTGCCAGCTTCTGCTCCATGGTGTACTGAACTGCTACATTTCACTTACTTTTCATTTATTGCTTTGTATAAAACTCAAATACCAGAAATCAGCACAGTGTAAATTCCCAGAATTGCATTGTTGTGCTCACACAACACCAGGGTAAGAAAATACTGTTAAATGAAGTTCACAGAGGAAAAACTTCTGTAGGAAAAAAATGAGTTTGATGACATCTGTTCCACAGCCCATTGAAGGGATGATTCCGTATTAACTTATGCAAATAAAAGTAAATATTTCATAGTATGCAAATGAGATAACAATAAAAAATTACCACACCTTAGATGTGTATAAAAGACTTTTTGAAGAGCTTTTCCAGCTCTCCTCTGCTAATATTGAGAACTCAGAGCCACAGAGAGCAATCACAAGTGCTATTACAATAAAAATAACTCCAATTTCATTTTGAAAAATGCAAAAATGTCATTTGCATTACCAGCTAGTTGCAGTCTGAGGGAATAAAAAAAGTCCCAGCAATGTGGAAACATTTTTAATTGGGGTTTGAAACATATTAAAGCCATCAACCAACACTACCCCCTGCTCTAAACCTGCCTTTATTTAATCAATTGCATCTTGTAACAAAGAAATTTTTAGCAGGGAGTATTTATATCCTAAATTAGAAATCCCAGGTTTCTGGCTGCTTTGTGTGTTGTTCCTGACCCAGTGTTATTTTTCCTCCATTTCTGATCCAACCAGCTATTTAAATTCACCAGGATGTTTGCACATGCTTCCTAATTCACTTTATATATTAGCTAGCACTTTTTTTTTTAGTAATTTTTAAATTTTTCTTTTTGGCATTCAACCCACGAAGATGAAAAGGCAAATTCTATAGAGCTCAGGTTGAGTCAGCAGAAGGGCTGTTGCTATAGAATGGCAAAAAACTTCCACAGAAATTGTTGAATATCCTGAGAGAGCAGAGCATGACAAACCCAGGAGCTTCTCCAGTGATGATGAAGGGTTTCAGGCACACAGTGGGCAGAAGTCCTAAAACACTTGAAAAATATTTAACTGAACAATAATGGAACAGTGCCAAATACTAAAAGTTACCAAAGATAATTTTAATTGTTGTAGATATAATAGTGTTCAATGACAGCTGTTTTGGAACAAAAAGGTTATTTCCTGAAAATTATTGTAATATTTTTCTCCCAAAATAGCCCCTGATTCACTGCTCAAGTTACCTGGCATCCTCTAATGCTCAGCACACACTAACAACCAGTTATTAACTTTATTTTTCAGGCGTCTTCAGATCTTAAATGAAAATAATGACTTATTTGAGTCGGTTCAGAAGGGGAGCAGACAAACCAAGAGAACAATTTGCATGGCTGGAACGTAATGCTTTTAATGTAACACCTATTTCAAGCTGCTTTGCCTGGCCATATTTTGTTTTCTTCTACTTCTGCAAAACATAATTCAAGTAAGGATTAAAGTTACTGCTTCTCTGCCCAGCAGAATTCCCTGCACATTTTTATGATGTTTAATCACAGAGTAAGGAGATTTTTATTACACTTTAAAAAAAATCACATCTGAGGCCTTTGAGTTCAGCATCTGTGTGCATTTTTGCACAAAACAACCCCGGGAAATAGGATGCCGTAATGGGACAAATATTGGGTCATTTTTCACAGTTCTGGATCTCACAATCCTGCCTGGGTAAAAGTCAGAAGGCAGAGTTTGGTGTGTGTTTTGTTACGTCACAACATCTGTGCATGAAGAAGCCTCTGCAGCACCATTTGGGAGGTGTAAGATGAGGATGTTCCCATTTTATTGTTGTGCCACTCCTGGTGATCCTTCCACAGCCAACGTGACTGAAATGACATCGTTTTAGGATGTTTAGTGTTATAATAATGTATATTAATTACAAAGACAATCAAGAAACTGCTTTATTCAATCTTTGGTCTTTTATCAAAAGCCATGCAACCCATTCTCTGTAAAGACTAATGAAGGCATTTCACAAACCATCATTAAATCTGTAGGATAATCTGAATTTAATGTCATCTACTTATCTTTCAGTCTTAATTATCTATATCTACTCTAACTCCAAAATGTGTTTAAGCATTTAAGTAAATAAACATGGTGTGCCAAACACTTGAAAGAGACCCTGATTTCCTTGGTTTAAAATCTCTTTGTAGTAAAAGAGGTGATGGGAATGTGAGATCCATGACAGGAATGCTGAGAACTGATCCTTAGGAAAAGGAGATGCTCCCCATTCCATGACTTTCCCTGGGATTTAGGGGCTGCAGTGTGAACTGTTGTTCCACAGCATCATCAGCATTTCCTACATCCATCTGAGCCCCCTGGAGATTTGGGGAAAATATGTAAAAAAGCAGGGATTTTAAAAATAGTGCTGCAAATTAACTCCATCACAACAACGTATAAAAACCATAAAGGGGGACAAAGGTTATAGGAAATGGAAGTACCAAGAGATCTTCAAGCAGTCCTCCAAAAGAAACAATGGGAGGGGGGGGTTAATTATTTTTTCACAATTATGAGGGAGTGAGCACCTTTCTCATACTCTTACAAGGAAACACAATTCTCTTAATGAACAAATGTTTGATTGGAGGCAAAGTTCTCTAGTTAAAGTTTGCACTTTTGAGGCTTTAGTCTTTACTGGAATCATTGCCTTGTTGTGACAGACAGGAAATTATCCCAAAGGAATTACTCTAGGAATATAGTTTTATAACTAGATATATTCCTATAACTTTAGGAATATAGTTGGGATGTGCTGATACAATTCTACACAAATTGGGAGCATAAAACAATTGTACAGACAGCAATGACTTGTCTCACAAAGCTTTAGCAATGTAATAATATTGCTATTTTATATATGAGTAAAATGAGCAGGCCTCCAAAAGAAACAATGAGGGGGGATTAATTATTTTTCCACAATTATGAGGGAGTACCTTTCTCATAGTCTTACAAGGAAAACACAATTCTCTTAATGATCAAATGTATAATTGGAACCTGGAAGCAAAGTTCTCAAGACATTTTAAGTTAAAATTTGTACTTTTGAGGTTTTAGTCTTTACTGGAATCTTTGACTGCAGTATAAGATAGCAAATTATCCCAAAGGAGTTACTTCAGGAATATGGCTGTGATCTGCTGACACAAATTTCTTTTATGAGCATAAAACAATTGTATAGACAGCAATGGCTTATGCAGTGCTTTAGCAATGCAATATTATTTCTATTTTATGTTTGAGTCAAAGGAGACAGAGCTGGGTGACTTCAGTGACCCACAGGAAGTCAGTGACACAAGCAGGAATAGAAGTGAGACCTCTCAGCAGCTCAGTCCCATGCTTTAACCACAACCCAGCCACCTCCTTCCCATCCGAGATTAGCACAACCCCGAGCCTTGGTTGCATCAGCTCCTCATTTCAGATGTCTAAGCGTGTGTAATTGTAGAAATCGGGATTTCTGAAGTTAAGCTACATTCATAAATCCATCTTAGCTCCATCACCTAAGAAATTTGGATAAACTGGTTTTAAATGAGGCTCAAAACGACCTTTTGGTTGCTTTCAAAGGATTCCTTCAGAAATCAATTTTGGATGGATTAACACGTCTGACAGATATCAGTATGCACTTGAGCTCCTTATTCCTGTATTTTCTTTTGCCTGCTATTTGTCTGATGTGCAGTTTGGGACGATTGAATCAGAACAGGAATATCATATCCAACTACAGAAGAGCCAGACAGTCCCAGAGAGGAAATTATTCCCTTCAGGATGAAATCAGAGAATTTAAGAGTTGGGGGGACACTAAAGGTCAGGAAAAAAACCCATTACAATTAGAGGTAGGCAGGCTGATGTGATCTTGGCTTTAGTGACTTTAAGGCAGGCATGATTTGGATTTTATTCTCTTTTTATCCAAGCCTAGAAGTTCAGGCCAAGGAGGCTCATTTTAAGGGGTTCTTGTTTTGACCCGCTCTGGAGTTATCTGTGAAAAATCTGCACTGTGCTGGTTCCATCCCTCCTGCTGGATCCCAGGAGAAACTCACCCAGGCACAGTCCTCCACCAGCACTTAAAGGAATGCAGTTTATACCCCAGGTTTTGCCTTATATCTGTGTAAAATGCTACTGATAGCAGTTGAAACTTCAGATTCCCTTCAAGTAAAGAGTGTGCAAGCTGTAGATAGGAGTGTGGTGGGGTATTATGACTTGCTTTTTAAAAACATGTCTCTCCAGACCAAAAACTGCCAATAAAGACAGAATGAGATATGCTGAGGCAAACAAGATATGCTTTTTATCAATAAAAGGACGTCAGATACATGAATTAAAATATTACATTATCCAAGAGAAAGAACACAGGGTAACTTTAAAAAAAAGTTTAACTTCTAACTTTTTAAATTATTCAAACTCCATTCCTTTAAAGCAATGCAATTTGCACAATCAGAACTTGCTGCTCAGGCTGTCAGATTTCTGGCTGCACTCTCAGAGTAGGAGATTGCCCTCTAGATGTTAAAAATTTGGCTACTTCTTCATTCCATTCCACAACACCAGGATGGGACCCACTGGGGAGTGGTGATTTCAAAAGTGAGTAATGCACCCCAGACACTGTGAGCATAAACTCAGGGGAAATATCAAATGTCAGTAAAAGATGGAATTCGTGTCTTTGCAGAGATGGGAAGGGGTAGAAATCCTTGTCAGACTGCCACTCTTTTCAAGCCAATTGTAAAAATCACAGCATCACCTCCAATAAAATAGTTTTTCTGACATAAACGCCTACCTGGGATTCCTTAGGAATTGTTGCACAGAAATTCCTTCATCAGGATGGAAAAGAGAAATGAAACTGCTCAAGGGAGGTTATTTTGTCATTGCTAACACCCTTATCCATCTGGAGATTCCACAAAGTACTCATTTCAGGTTCTCATCTCAGTGAGAATTATTTTTGCCATCTGATTCAATTTAATACACTTCAAATTTTCTGAGTAATTGAAACACGTAATGTACAGTCAGTAAGAACTGCAAGCAGAAATAATATTTCTTTTCAGATGCAATAAATGCTTCAAAAAGACTCACCACGAAAAACGGACTGATTAAAGTTAATATAAAATGCATTTCTTTCACATGAAAAGAATTAACTAATGATTTCATACCCAATAGGAAAAACAGAGTATAATTGATCTTGTGTGAAGGCAAATTATCATCTAATTTTAAAAGCAGAACTGATGCTGAGAGAGTCTTTTCTCCTTCTCTTTGAACTTAGGCAAGAGCTGCCCATGGTTCAGGAAGGCCTGAGCCTGACATTTCATTCTTGTTTCATAACTCTCAGAGGTCCCAGCCAAACTTAGGAATTCTCTCAGATAAGCAGGAGAGAAAGTCTGGATCATCAAAAACTGCACAGTCAAACAATGCAAACAAAAACTAACGAGAAACTGATAAATGTCTTTATTATGACCATTTCATTACTGTATAAAGCAACTAGATTACAGCACAGATAATGTATTTGTAGCCTATTTTATTTCTTTACCAATACAGAAATAGTTGGCTTTCTCTGAAAAAAACCCACTCTTTGTTAAGGAAAAAAAAAAAACAGATTAATTCAAATTATAAATAAAGCATACTTTTAATTACCAGAGGAAATGTATGAGTTCTTCATCTCTTGATTCTTCAACTTAAGATTAGCTGTCTAAAAGAAACATTTAATGAGACATCAAATCCTACCTAAAAATCTGTGTTAAGCAGGAAATCCGACTAAGTAATCTTTTCCTTCCCTCTCTCAAGCTGCTAAAATGCATATTTACAAAATCTAAGTAATTCTGTCATAAGTTATCCTGCTGTTTTTGCTTTGTATTTTATTTGAGTTCTGTTCAAAAGGTGAACTTGCTAAAGAAAATTTAAAAATAGAACAGAAATAGACTGATACTGCATTTGTAATATTTCTGCGCAAGCTGTGTTTGGCTGATTTCTCTGGACTGACTTAGACATATCTGTCTCACCCGTGCAATTTAATTAAAATCCAAACTGTGCTTTGTGTTTCTGCCTTTATTAAAAGCCTGGGCTCCAAGCAGGACTGCACAGTCACAACGGGGTGTTATTGATACCTGACAATATTTGGACTGCTTCCAGTTGCAGGGACGTTGAAAAAGTCTCCACATTAAAACCCTGATTTTGGGAGGGATCCTCTATTTTCAGACACTTGAACTGAATTCTCCAGCAGCTCAGGCAGAGAGCAGCAGTCCTGTTCTCACCAGGGCTAAATCAGAGTTCTGTGAGTGCCCAGCTCAGATCCTTCTCCTTTTAACTTTCTACTGAAACTCTACCTCAGCTATTGCTGTAAAGTGGTAGAAATATTAATAACCGAGGTATTTAAAACCTCTTATTGTTAAGATTGTTTTACCCACATTTGCCTCTTTGTTCATCCATGGTAATTCTGAGGGTTTGTTTTACTTGTTTTCAGGACCCGGCTTCTAATTCTGAGCCAGGGTATTACTGGAATAGGTTATTACTGCAGTATGTTAAAATAATTTTTAAAATACCCAACCCAAACAATAAAAAAATAACCACTTTAAAAATATATTTCCACATTTCCAAGGTTAAAAAAAAAATCAGATGAAAGGGAAAAAGCAGGAATTGAAAAAAAAAAAATTCCTTGATCTGTCAAGGCAGAGGTAACACCTCAAGCCTATACAAATAGAGAGATAATTCTCATAAAAATTAACACAAGGCTTCAAGCCTCTGCAGACAGAGAGATTGTTCTCATAAACAAAAGGCTTGAGGCAAAGTTAGTATCTGTAGGTAGTCCAGGTATTTTGACGTGTTCAACCCTAATCTATAAATTGCCTTCAGTATACAAATAATAAAGCAAATGTGGGCTCTCTTTCAAAACGCTTGATGACTAAGAACCATAATGAGGCAAATCTGGGATCCTCGCAACCTTCCAGTGATGTCCAAGGGATCAGGAGTTTTTCAAGATAAACTGTTGTATCCCGGGGCACCTCCAGCTCCAGGATGACTCTCTAAAGCCTGTTGATCTTATGCCTTTTTTTCCACATCTAACTTCTTTTTCAAAGCCTCAGAGGCTGAGATAGAGGAGGTGACAGGCTTGTCGGGGCTTGCTGCCTCTGGAGAGGTACCGAGCACAGCCTATACCGCTCTGCTCTGCATTCCTGGGAGGGGGGGAGAGCGCCCAGAGATAATCTCAAGAAAAAAAAGAAAAAAAAA
>WEIU01004886.1:272216-298297 GCA_013389925.1 Aegithalos caudatus | reverse complement strand
GGCGCTCCGGCCGGGGCAGCCCGGGCGCTGTGTCCATGGTGCTGCACCGGCTCCGGCAGCGGGGGATGCTCGGGGCTGGAGGGGCCGTGTCCCGCCCCGCACACCGGGAGGTGATGGGGAGCACGGATGGATGGGTGGATCCGCTGCGCTCCGTCCATTCCTGCCGCGCTTGGGGAAAGCAGTGCTGGGCTCACCTGGCTGCTCTCGTAATGAATGAACAGCTCTTTTTTTTTTAAATTTCCCAATCGCAGAAAGTCGGGGAGCCTCTCACAGCCTGCAACAACTAAGATGCTATGTTGAAATATATTGTGTCTTGATGGCATGCCTCAGGTTCGCAGGAGCGTTTTGTAATCTTCCTGGTGTCATTTCTCCCCGGGGTATTCTGCAGCTAGAGAGTGCAAGTTCCTGTGGTGTTGTAACTTTGTGGCCCTGTGTACACACGACAATACTGTGCTGACTTAACAGGGATGCGTTTATTAATATCAGTGATGTAAGGGTGGTATTTATTGGGATTAAAAGATGAGCAAGTTACCGATTTCTGGATGTCTCGTGGAGTTTAGGTTCCTTTAAATCAGATGGATCAGTTATAATTCTCCTTGAAATAACCAGGGGCTTGGGTTGGATTTGTATTTGTGACTCGCTGCCCCATCTTTGGGCAAGCTTTTGCTGTAGAACACAATTATAATGTTCCATTTTAAAATATCTATTTTCTGGTAGCAATTAGTCAAACATTTAATAAGTAATTTACCTTTTAAAAGGTTACTATGATTTGTTACTAGTTAACTAAAAATTCCCAGTGTACACCAAGCGACTGTGACATATGATACTGAGTGCTCTCCTTTGAAAAGAAGTTTCTCATGGTGTGCTCTCGTTAATATCAGAATTTGGTGCATCAAGTGATGTGCTTGACATCATTATTCACTTTGGCTGTCACAAAAAAAAAAAAAAAATTGCTGCAAAAATTGCTCAGAGATTTAATTATGAGATTACAAGAAATCACTGCTAGCAGTGTGTTAAGGCATGAGGCACAATATAAGCATGGGCTTGTCAAGGGGAGAGAGAGTTGAAAAAAGTAGTTGGCACTGACTTTGAATGATAACCAATCAGAAATATAATATAAAGGTATTTTTACACAGACACCTTTTGAATTGCAATGTTCTTAGGCATCAGTTTTGTAAAATATCTCACTCACTAGTGAGGTCAGTGTTTCAGAGATTCTGGACTTCTAAACAGCCTGAAGATGGTCTGCATTTCTTAGAAATGCCTCAATGCCAAATTCCCAGATAATACAATGTATTTAACATCAGCATTCAATGAAACTTCCATTACAATATGAAATATGCAAATCATGTATTTTTTCCTGATATAAATTTGTATTTCATGTAATGACTTCTGAAATATTAGAATTTGATTGAAAAATGTTAAAACTATGCATTTTAACCATCCTTATGGGACTGATAAAGGCACCCATTATCAACAGTGCTTCTAAATCTGGCTCTTCTGTGGACTTTTTAAAATAACCATAAGTCCATTTCTAAGTCTAATAAAAGTTTCTAAGTTTCTAATAAAAGAAATTTAGGCACTGCTTCAATTACTTTTAGTGTAATTTCCTATTTATAATAATGGCTAATAAAATGAATTTTGAAAGCAATTTTATTGTAAAAACAAGAAAAATTTAAAAGTAGAATGAAAACTCTGTCTTGTACAAAGCTGGACTATATAACGAAAAGTAAACTTAATACTTTCTTTCACCTTGATTGGTGAGGCCCTCTTCAGGTATTTTTTATAGGTAATCTGCTCAGAGTGGAGTTAAATATTTTTCCTAGCCCTTTTTAGTAGCCTAGTTGTGAATCACTAATTGTGCATGTTTGATATTCAGAATCTGAGTTTCTTTTACAAGCTTTTTCATGAGGTTATTCCCATGTCCTTCTCTGTCACTCAGTAAAAGTTTCCAGTGCAGTTACTCAAGAGGAATCATCCCACAGTTACAAATTCTCCATGCTTGATTCTTTTAAAGTCTTGGATACAATAGTTTCCATTAGCTATTGCTACTGATATAATTTTTAATCACTAATAGGTTTATTAAATCCAGCATGATATTAGATGATAAGTGCTAATTATTTCACTCTGCATTTCCATAATGGTATGTAGTTTTTTAACAGCAGGATCTGGTTTTCAAGGTAGTTTATGCCAAATGTTCTCTGTGTGTCAGTTCAGTTTTTGTGAACTAGCAAGAGAAAGAGATAGAAATAATCCAAAGCAAGAGAAAATTATTGCGCTCAAGTCCTACTCCTCGTGCCACAAACAGAACTTGGGGCTTCCCATTAACAGGTCAGTTTGAAGGACTTCATTTACAGAGTACTTGGGAAAAAGAATCTCCTCCTTGCCTCCAACTTTTTCTCTGTGGAGGCTTTTCCAAGGCAGAATGAAAAATGAAAGAGCCGTAGGATTTGTCTTCGGATTCTCAGGAATATGAAACATAAATTGATTCCTACATTAAATGATAAACCTTTTATATTTCTTTTGTCTCTTCCCCCCTCCAGTTTTTATTTTCCACAGAGGGAAGAGCCCGGGGAGTTTTATTCAGCCGTCCTTTCTTTTAAATGTAGAGTAGTCCACCTTTTTCCAGTGGTGCTGCTTTCAGGTTTCAGGGGCAATGCAGAAAACATTGGTGCCAAGCAAATCATCACCCTGGTGCTCAGCCCTGTGGTGAGTGGGCTTGGGATACTCCCAGGTCTTGCAGGTATAAGGAAATAGGAAGGAGAAAAATAAATGTGGCAACCATAGGAAACATTAAGTTTCTCCTTCAGCATCAGCTCTTCTGCTGCAAACATGGACTTTCCTCTTCCTCCCGCTACAAAGTTGTCAGTTCTTCTCACACTGCAGGGCAAATTATAACAAATCTGTCATAGAGTTTTGCTTTGTAAATTTAGAGGCGGGGGGAAAGAAAATAAAGCAAGGCCTATTCTGCAGTCTTCCTATCCGGAAACTTTCGCAGAACTGAAGTCAATTTGATGATGTTCACATTTTTCTCCCACTCCACCCACACCTTCCATTATATTATTTGGCCTGTTTGCCCTCTCATAAACCACTCTATAGAACTGAACTAAACAATGACATCATTCTCCAATTAAAATTCATGATACATGAACTATATAGATATTTTTAATTACCTGTGTTGCAGTAGTACCGAACAGCCTAGTCAAGAGTGGGGCCATCTTCTTACTCTAATTAAATAATTGCCCCTGTCCTCAAAACTGTGTGATCCAGGACATGAGAATGCAAAGAGTTCCCCATTTGTAATGGAGAAAAAATGTAGGAGGGAGATTGAGGCAAAAAATGAAATTTAAAATGTCAGTGTGTCCATTTATGCTTACAGGAGTGAATGATGCTGGCAATGGTAATGGATTCTAATCAGTATTAATGAAAAGTTAGGGATTTGTGTGGTAATCCCCGAATTTGCAGCAAAAACCTCCTCGACTCCTATGCAGTGTCCTCTTCAGCTGGCAGTTTCTCAAGCTTTCCCTGGAAATAGGAAAACTTTCCCCCTTAGACAGGGGAGGATAAGGAACCTCCAAAGCCGAGTTCTGAATTTCTGGAATGGACTAGCAGGAGATGCTCTGTGGACTTGCATAAGCCACCCCCTTTCCTCATGACTAAGCAGATCTCCTCCATGCCATGCAGGCTGCACATTCAGGACAAAGTCTATGAATTCAAGCCTGCGAATCCCAAAGTCTACTCTGCTGGTTGATAATTAGCAATTTACAAAACACAAAGCTGCCGCCGCTCTGGGGCTGTACGGCCAGCACTGCGTGGCTGCTGGGGTGACCATGGTGTGTGCTGCTGGACATGCTTATAGGGGATATGTGTGTGTGGGAAAGGGATTAACCCTGTGTTAGGAATGGCTTCCTACTAATCTCAGCAATGCTGAAAGGCTCCGTGTAATTTCTGATAACACTGGATAGTAAATATTAGATAATATCCCAACAGAAAATACACGGAGCACTCCACGCTAGCAAAGGAACTTCTTGGTTTAGTGGTAGATGCATAGAATCTTAAAAAAAAAATATTAAATCCCAGTTTCCTTGAGGTCAGTGGCAAATGTGCTGTTCCAGTAGGATCAGGTTTGCAGTGATAAAAGTTTAGTCCTCTCTGCAGTTTGCTTCCATGCAATTACTGCTGAATTCCTGCGTGGCTGTGGGTTTTGTATGCTCAAAATTGAGGGTCTGGCTCTAAAGGAATTGCTGCTTGCTCTGTGAGACTGAATGCCTGAAACTAAATAACCATGAGTATGTATTATAGCCGAAGTCCTACATATTTTTCTTTAAAACTTGTAAGAAATGCCAGGGTAACAGGAGGAGTATATTTATCTGCCTTGTGTGTGATCAATTTCTTAATGTATTTCAACTCCAAATGAACGCCAACATTTTGGTGCAGATGTTGCAGTTGGAATTAGTTTATTCTAGACTTCAAATTAGGCATGAATTCTACTTTTGGAAAAATAACAGCTATTATTATGCTGTTATACATTATAAAGTAGTCTACTTCGTGCTGCTTTAGGGGCTGTTGGAATTTCACGAGCTCCATGGGGATTGTCTTTCCTCTTTATCACAGATCAGATTGTGACATATTTTAGATTCCCTTTTGTCAGAATCCTAGAATTTTTTTATAGCTCCAATTCCTCTAGCTCACCTGTGTGTATAAAATTCTAAATGTATGATTTGCATCCAAGCACGTTCAGCAGTATGGAATATTTACAGGATAAGGCAGAGCAGTGGAAGTTTTCTTATTGTATCTTGTGTTTTTCCGCTGAGTTTCAGCATTTGCTTTGCAGAGAATTTCATATTTGCACAAAGCAGTCCTGCCCAGAGTTATGAGCTTGTCTTAAAGTTTTTACACAATGTGTGATTACACCGCATTGCATAAAATGGGATTTTTATGTTATAATATTGCATGAGAAGTCCATAGTACTTGTGTGTTTGTTTAGATTTATTGAACAGAGAGGTTGTGCAACTGGTGTTACTATTTGTGGCTGTGTAGCAGTAATTTTGAAGTTTGAGAGGCTTTGAACTCAGGTTGCCATCTGTGTACAAACAGATTGATGAACATTTTCACTCCCAGTGTTGGGGGAATATTTGAATATTGCTGGGAATTAAATGCTCAGCCATAGTGCTGTGAGAGAGATGTCAGGCTACCAAGAATCAGATTGTTCCACCAAAAAAAGGAACTATGGAAAGAAAAATGTTAATTACAGGCTTTAACACTCACACCAAGATCTTCTAGTAGGGGTGGTCAGAAAAACAGGTTTTGCTACCTGGACCTGGTGCTTTGTGGTGCTATCTAATATGGGGGCTTGTGGAAAAATGCAGCCACTTCTATTTACTGCCTTTCATAATGTACATATTTCCTCATGATAGGTTTAGGTCCTGACTTTTTATGTCTACAGTAAATAAAACTGGGAGTTTATCCTTTCATCTTGAATGTGTTTTCCTTGGAGTTGCTGTTCCCTACAGTGGTATTTCAGCTACAATATTTTATGCTGGATCTCAGCTTTTAAGCTTCATGGCAGCATGTTATTATGTGGTACATTGCAAAATTGATTTTTAATCCTACCTATGAATGTAAAAAAAATGAGAAACCCAAATTTTATTTTCAGTTACACTGAGAGAAATCTATAGATAAGCAAGTACAGAAGTACATGAGGGCAAAAGGTTGCTTTATTTACTCAGAGTTTATCTCTAAACTTATTCAGGACCATACTCAGGGAGAAATTTTGAAGAGGCCTCAGCAGAGGGTCGCATTCCCTTCAGGATGAGGAAAAAAATAGAATATTTAGTGGCTTTCTAGCAGGTATTATGTCTAAAACAAAGTTCTTGCATTGACTTCATGATGCAATGCTCCAATCCCCCTAAAGTTACCCAGTGATAGGGGGTGGATTTATTTCATGGAGTCACTAAAGTGCTGCAAGGGTTTCACTGTTTTTCTTCCCTTTTGTCATTCCCAGATGCCAACATTTGCACTTAAGCTGCAGATCTGAGATGCCTTGTTTGTACATCAAGGCATCATAACGTGTTTGAGGTTTGAAATTACTAGAAACACTAAGAAAAACAGGCAAGTGCTTTATTTCTTTTAAATATCCCATAGCATTGGCAATATAAATTGAGTTTTACGAATGGGTGCATATTTGAGGGTGCTGATGTAGAGGTGCAGAGTTTTCTTCTGAGTTTTGTCTAGAACGGGATTAGAAAATGTGGAAACAAAATTTCTGCAAATGTGCTTTCACTTTCAGAATTTCCAGCTGTTGCTGAAGATGGTTTGAGATGATAAACAAGATGAAAATTTAAGCCTTATTTAAAACAAAAGGGTTCCACATTAAATCAGTTCTCTGAGTGAAATAAGCACCATTTAAAAGATTTGTATTCCTGCATTTGGTTTGGGTGTTTTTACATTTACATTACAGCTATTGCCAGAACTGCTGGACTGGCCTGGAGTGGATTCTTCAGTAAAGATCTCATCTAAACAGGAGTTGTTCATTTGACTACAGAACAAGTCTCCAAATTGGGGCCACAAAAGCTTCACATCTTGAATTTAGAATAGGAAAAAAGCAAATGTTCAAGTATTCCATTGAAAAGCTCAAGTTTTTTACCAGTGGTTTTGATGTATTTTTCATCAGTAAGGCTATGCAAAATAATTTTTAAAAATCTAATGGAAGCTTAATTAGTAGTTCCTACCTTTTGGTTCTTGAGTTATTTTTATTGTTGTTATTATTATTAATTATATTAATATAATAATAATAATAATAATAATAAATGCTACTGGAAGCAAATTCCTCCCCTGCTTTGCCAGCTTTTGGAGCATTATTATATGTTTGAGCTCAGCAGTTGTCTCAAGCTGGTGAATTGTTTTTGTGGCACAGGGAAAAACATCAGGCCATGATGAACAGGAAACTCAGGAGGGTCCTTGTGTGGCTTCCTTTGGGCACTGCCCAAATTTTGATCCCTGACCCTCATGTGGTCAGCTTTACCAGGATATTTATTATGCTCCCAAAATCTTCTTTACAGTTGGGCTTTTTGCAGGAGTCCAGCCCTTTGGACTTGAAATCCTTGCACTGCTTCAGGTTTTCGGCAGGGTAACACATCAGGTTATGCAAGCTGCATTCTGACACAGGTAATGACATTTGAGGAATTATTTTCTTAGATCAGGATTACTGATTTATTAAGAAATAGTGATTACAGCACAACTGGCGTGGGCAGGAATTCTTGACAGTGCTTGAAGTACTGGAAAACCCTTCAGCATCAAGAACCTACTTTTCCTACAGCAAAGATATTTTCTTGTGGATGCCTTCTTGAAAAAAGTTTGGGCAGTGAAAACTGTAATCCACAAATAGAATATTAAAGATCTGCCTACTTAATTTAAATTAAAAAAAAACAAAAAACAAAAAAAAACAAACAAACAAACAAAAACCACTCAGCAGGCAAATGTCAAAGTCCACAGTAAGAGGTCCCATTATGAAATGAGCCTATCACTGTTTTCATTGGTATCTGTCAATTTTTTCATGAGTCACAGCTTTGTTGAGAAGGGCATTTTTGTGCAAGGGAAGAGTTTCACACAGCACAGCAGCACTGTGAGCTGTACATAATCTGCTGTTTCATCCTTCATGATGTAACACTGAGGATGTGGAAGTCATGTGCACTTCTTTCCATGCTTTTCTTTTGGTGCCAATTTCGAGTAGGTGGGAGATCAGACAAAAACCCAGAAAACTGCTGTGCATTTCCTCAATCCTGCTCTGAAAAGATAACAATATTACTCCTCTTTTCTAATATTCATAAACTAGACTTTATGCAGAAGAGGTGGAGTAATGTGCAATGTCAAGATTGGCTCTGGCTTTTTTAATCTTGTGAAATAGCAAGATTATCTTTAATCTTAATAGAGGCTACTGGTGTGCAGTGTGATTAGATTAATTGCAGTGGTGGATTAGGGCAGGGATCTAAGGCCAGTGTGGGACTTTGGAGGCCCAGCAGAGCAGGGAGTTGGGAAAATGGGAAGAAGCTGTCCACAGTGAGTATCAGGAAAGGAAATTAATTAATTAATTAATTAATTAATTAAAGGAAATTTCAGAGGAAGGCAGAGGGCAGATTAGCTGTGCCTGCTGGATTTCTTTATTTATTTAGCCCTTTTTATTTTTGCCAATGAAAGTATTAAAAAACGGGGGGAATTCTTTAAAAAAATACAGATGTTTTACTTTCTTTCTCAAAGCTTGAAGTTTATTGTTGGAACCTTCTTGATTTTGAATTCTTCTCTCTGGTCTCTTATGAGATTTTCAGCTTTTCTTGGTTGAAGATATGCTGACAATGCCATAACGTGGTCTTTCACTGTATTTTGGCATCCCTGCTCATTGTTCTTTTTCTGCCCAAGTTTGCTCTGTTTTTCAAATCTAGCCTCACTTATGACTCCTCTGAGAGCAGGAACTGTCTGATCTGCTAACAACAAGTGACAGCTTTCCTGTCACTGGGGACAGCAGAGCAGGCAGTGGATATTGCTGCAGCCCGAGGGAAGTTTAGAATAACAATAACTCCTCCATACACTGAATTTGCTGTCCTGGACCGTGCCTACGTCCTCTGACGCAGGCTGGGCAGCAGATTCCTGTCCCCTCCCCTCTCCAAGAACAGGAAGGCACAGCACAATGTTAGAAAGCATGTGGCAATTTTGAATTTCTGCTCCAGCTTGACCCTTAGACACGAGGGCGGCTCTTTTGTTGGCACTGGTGAAGGAGCTGGGCTGGGGATCTCCACAGAAAGGCAGAGGGAGTGGATTTGAATTTAAAGAATAAAACAAAACCACAGCAAATTGCTGGATGTGAAAACAGCTGGACCATCTCTCCCTTTCCTCCCCAAAATTTTGAAGGGAGGAATAAAGGAGGAAAAGAATTGAGGTGAATAAAGGAAGAGACAGTAGAGAGAAGCTTTAATTGTCCTGGAAGGAAAGCAGGAAAAAGCAAGGAGGAAGAAGAAGTTGATGCAGGCATGGGTGCCACTTTCCTGACAATTACTCCAGGAAAGGCTAATGAATGTAGTAATTATACCTGGCAGTTACTCTGGAGAAGAAAGGAATTCTCTGGAGCTCCAAACAGCCAGAGTGATAGAGCATTCATTCAGCTATGAATATGGAAATGAAATAAATGAAATAAAGACAGTGTAGGCTAAATACTAAACAGCACTGTTGTCTGCTTCCAAGGTGTCATTTAAACTGTTGTAGAGCTCCTGGAAGGAAACATCCTCTGAGTAAGAATTCCTGAAATTAAATCAGAGAAAAAAAATCGGGAAACATGCTGCAGAGAGGAGAGTGGCAGTGGGAAGAGTTACTGACAGAGCCCATAGGATTGTCCTGCCTGCATCTTCTAAAAGCCATTCTTCAGAACAGGTTCCCTTATTTCCTTTGGTGCTGAGCAGCAAATCTGATGAAAAGGGAGTTGTCCTCTAAATCCATGGAGAATGTGGATTATCCTAAAAGATGGGGGTGATTTTGAGGTGCCAGTGTATTGTTCATGATTCTCAGAGTAGGAGATGAGATTAAGATTAATAAGTATAAATATGATTAATTATAAATATGAATACTTATAACTGCTTTTCAGTTCACTGCAGTATTGCCATTTTTATACTAAAGCCTTGGAGCAGGAAAATATTTCCTGAGTTTTTAAGAGACACAAAGATGGGTGGGTAAATGCCTCTGCTGGATGGCAACTACAGGAATTGGATCTTTATTGAGAATGGAACTTGTATTTTAGAGTTTTCCATTTCTACAGGAAACATCTACATCTCTTCTACACAGATATTTCTCTGAAATGAACTTCAAATTTGGGAAAAATAGCTCAGTGCCTTTATTAATGGTTAGGAAAAGGGTGTGTACAAGAGAACAGCATCTTTGGTGAGATTTGGGGAGAGGCTTGTTCACATTCACACTGGTGCTGAACACCTCCAGAGTTGTGGGAACCCACTACAGGTAATTCCCAGCAGAAACTGGGACCACAGGTAGGAAGCAAAGCTGGTTGACAATCAAATAACTGAGTGGATTTGAGGAAAACCAAAACAAACCCCCAAAGCAATGATATTCCCCAGTCTCATTGAACACAAAGGCTTGAACCCTGCCATTAAATCAGAGAGTGCTGGAATTTGGGCACAGGCGCAGGAAGGGGATGGTTCAATGGATAAATTCATAGAATTGCCCCTGCTCCAGTTTTAGCTCACCTAATTAAGAACCATTCAATCACTTCCCTGAAATAATTTAGAAGCCAGCAAGGGCCATGGCCATTTACAAATTGCCACCCAGTTTGATAATGGGAGTGGGACAAGCATGGCCAGAGTGGGAGTCCTGGTGCCATTCAGTTGGTTGGAAGAGCTGAAATGGAATCAGCTGAAATGCCTTCCAAATTTGTTATTTCTTTTTAAGTTCCTTCCTGCCCTCAGAGCAAGATGATCTGTGCTTGATGTTCCACTCACAGATTTTTAGCTTTGAAAGATGAGTGATTTGTAATGTGGAGATCTTTCTTGTGGCACACAAGTCAAAAATTGTATATTTGGTAGAGGTTGGAATTTCATGAAAAGAAAAAAATCTGTAGGCCATTTTAGTCTGTGCTGTCTGCTCATTTGGCTGCCATGTAAATAAATAAAAGAAAGAAATCCCCAAATCTTTTAAATTACTCCAAATGTCTTTTTCTCACCCCTGGTGAAAGAACAAGGGAGCTTGTGGCGTGATGGCAAAATTCTTTCTCTATTAATCCATCTGAGCAGATGTTAGTACAATCCTTGTATATGATATAGCCAACACTCTGAAAAATAAATTGAGTTTTTTATTTTACTACTGTCTGTTCCAAGAATTAGAGACAACACTGTAACTCACCTGTAAAGGATATATTACAAATTGTTTGCTCTGAAAATTCCTCCTGGCTCGAGTGAAGGCACAGAGGGCAAACAAAGTTCTGAAATGTGTGCACAAGGTGTGAGAAAAGGGGTTTAGGCCTGGCTTTAATTCATGGTTCTGGTCCTTCAGGGCAGCCTGAGCTCTGCCCACCACCTCCTGCTTTGAGTGGGATCGCAAAGGACAGCAGGGCCAAGCCACACTGACTGATTTGACCCAAATTGTGTTAACAAACAAACCACAGAGTTTTAATTTTGTGGTCATTAATAAGAAAGCATTTTACACAAGTGTAAAATCTATAAGATGAACGTGTACTTTAACACCTGAAAATTTGAAAGCTAAAATATTTGACAGTGTTGGCACTATTTTAAATATCATTTCTACCATACAAGTTGATAAATACTTCCGAGTGTTAAATCCTTTCAGCTCTGTGATCACTGATCCAATTAAAAGAGCTGAAAATACTATGTTTTGTTGAGACTTAAAAAAGAAACATCAAGAACCTTTTATAGGTAACTAAACAGGTGAAGCATTCCAGAGGAAATACAGAATAAGCTGTAAGATTTTTCAAAATAATGAGATGTTGACTTCATGATAAAAATTGGGCAGTTCAGAGACTTAAAGCACAAATTCAGATTAAAATTTTAATGTTTTGACTTTAAATAATTGACTGGCAACCTCAGAAACAGCATAGAGAGGAGGAAGCTCTGTTTATCTTTGTAAGGGCACTGTCTTGAATATGGGAAACTAGAGATGTGGAAAGCATTTATTTATGTAGGAAAAATACCCCAGCACTCCTAGAGCCCTTTTGTCATCCTTAGCTAAAGAGTAGTTTCCAAAGGAGCTTTAAAAAAACACAACTTGTCATTTTTAACCCACCTCAAACTGGCTAAACTGAAAGAAGGTGGAGTTGGGTTGGATATTAGAGGGAAATTCATAATTAGGAGAGTGGGGAGGCCCTGGCACAGGGAAGCTGTGGCTGCTCCATCCCTGGGAGTGCCCAAGGCCAGTCTGGACAGGAATCGGATCCACCTGGGATGGGGGAAGGTGTCCCTGCCCATGGCTGCTGGATGATTTTTGAGGTCCCTTCCAACCCAAACCATGCTGGGATGCTGTGAAGTCACCACCTCATCACGTGTGGTCAGGCAGCAGCACAACCACAGCCATTCTGAACAGAAGGGTAACCCAGAAATGCAGAGTTCTGGAAGATCTTTTCCTGTTTTCTGAACCTTCAAGGCATAGTTTTCAAATTTTCTCCACCTTGGAAAACCTTGTCTAAAATGGGATCTAAACCACAAAAAAAAAAAAAAAAGGATATTTGGTGTTTTAATATCAAATTAAAATTTTTGTATTTACCTGAACTGAAATAGCAATTAGACCATAAAAATGGATATCTGGGATATCAATTTCAATGGTTTGTAATAAGACTAAGAGTAGCACACAAGGAGAAATAAAGGAAATAATGTGGGAGTTATTGTGGCTGTAAATAAGTTGCTCTGCCCTTATCCAAATAGTTCTTTGAGGAGTGAAACCAATTCCCTTAGTTTCCTATGGATGTGTCTTTTTTGAATTCTTCGTTTGGATTTTTTGATTTTTTTTTTTACAAGTTGAACTCAAATTGTTGCTCTTTCAGTGGTGGTACCAACAATGATTTCAGCCCTTTGTGTTCAAACTCCTCCACATTTTTAGTCAGTTCTGGCTGAAAAAAGCCAAGTTTCCAAAGCCCTTGGGAGGGGAGAAAGAGCCCAACAGACACGACAGGAAACAGTGAATATTGTAAGCTTTTTTTCTTTACATTATCATGTGACATTATCAACTGAAAAATTATTTTTTAATGGGCATTATATGAATCAATCTGTTAAACAAACATTGGTGTTTTAGAATGTGTTCCAAAATCCGAAGTATTCCGCATACCTTTGGGATGTGCTGGCCAAGTTGTGGAGCCACTGAAATTCAGGACTTCTGAGAAGTTCCTCATTTCAGAATGAGGCTGGATCTGAGTATTTCACTACAGGGAACTGGAAGCACCAGAAATCCCACAGGGAAACATTTCTCTTTTGGTAAATCAATCATGGCTTCCAGAGCAGAAGGCCCACAGAGGCATCTAAACATCCACTTTATTTTCAACTACTCTGTCAATCTTTTGAATTTCCGTCCTCTGTATCTGAACCACGAGCTGTTACTCAAAAATTGTTTCAAATCATCAATTCATAGAGCCTGAAACTTTTCCAAGAGAATAAAAAAGCAGTTTGTGGCCTCTGGGAGAGTAAATTCCAGGGTTAATTTATAACTAAAGCAAATGTATCTATAAAAAGAAGAAAAGCTCCATAAGAAATATGTTAACAAATGACAAGAAAAAAGAGGCTTGATAAAAGATATCAGGACTTGTTTGGCACCAGTGATTTTATGACTGAGGAATTCAATTATAGGTGTGTTGGGAGTAGCAAATCACAATCCTTTAAATTACTAATGGGAGACAAAGCTCTTTATCATGGCCTGAATGTGCTCACATGAAATGTTCAGTCCTGCCCTCTGCAAATAAACTTTTAGTACTTACACTCTGCATCTGCACTGGCTCCGTGTCACCGCCGTAAAAACCATCCCCACTGTCTGTTGAATCACTCTTCAAACACCGCCGGGCTAGAAGTGATGTTATCCATGAGATCCCTTCCTGTAGGCCTGGAGTGTTCAGCTGGCCATTTTCCCCTGCTGTGTTGTTATTATTTCTCTGGAGTGCTGGAGGAGTTGTTGGCAGGAAGGTTCAGCCCGTGTGACATCAGCGGGCTCCCCGGCGATAGGAGGTGAACGCTATCGGCGCGGGTTTGTTTGCTCTCTTGTTGGACACACGAGTGTCACAGAGGTCCTGGGCTGGTCATGCTGAAAACGACTTTGGACTTGCCCAGGAGAGGCAGATTAGGCTGGGATCAATTGCAGATTAAGCCGTGCCTAGAGCCTGACACTGTGGAAAGGCCGTCTGCTAACCTGCTGTGGGAGCAGCGCGCCCGTATCTCCTGTCCACCGTGGAAAGGAGGAAGGGCTGCTGCTGGAAATGCAAATTTAACCCGTGGGGAGATCCCCCTGCTCACAGCTGGGGCAGGGACATGCAGAGGACCTGCTCTGAGTGTTCCTGGGCTGGGCATCGCTCCTGGAGAGCGCCAGACACGGAAACTTGTAAAGGCAGCGGGGCTGATGTAAGGGCCCTTTGAATCTTGGTAGGGTTTTGTTGGTTCTGTCATTGCCATGACCTCCAAACCCTCCCTTTTTACTGGGGCATCACTGTAGGAATGTTTTATGCACACTGCCCTCCCCAAACTATTAAGCCAGCCAGTTATACAGAGAGTAATTTGCTTTATTTCATCATCACTTCCTTTCCTCCTTTTGGCATCTGTATAGCTGACAAAGAAGTTGTTTGCCTAGCAAGGGTTCAAGGCATAAAGCTTTCACCCTGAATATCCAAAAAGCAAAATATGTCATTCTTTTTGGTCATCTCTTTATTGACCAATGGACTTTACTTTTAGGACAGAAAATTATTCTCTCCTAAATAAGAACTTATTAAGAGTTGTTGGTTTCAAAATATAAGTAACATCATTCAACTTCTAGTTATTTAACTAATTCTCTTTGTTGGTTTCATTGACATAGAGGCAAAAAGGCTAGGAAGTGTTGGAGTACCCCTGTTTTAAACTATTAAACACATAATATATAATTATTATATTATATATACATAATATATAATAAGTATTTAACCACTGTGATGGGTAGCTGGTAATCAGCCCCTAGCATTAATTTTGAGAACTGATTTTACAACCTCCTGCTTTTAGATCAGGTTCATGAAATCCCAGGGAAGTGAGTGAATTTCTGAGACAGAATCTATATTGTGAAGGGAAAAAAAAGTGCTGTAGAGGCAGATATTCCACAAAGGAATAGAAATGTATTCCAGAAAGCCAGTGCTGCCCTGGTGCTCTGAATGCAAGTCCCCAGGCCTTAAAACTCCTCACAGTTTACTCTCAGATGACACTGGAGGGAGACAAAAAAAAAAAAAAAAAAAAAAAAAAAAAAAAAAAAAAAAAAAAAAAAAAAAGCTGAAAGATTCAGGGAAATACCTTTGTTAAAATTCTGGGGGGTTTTGGTTAATTCCCTCTCAGCCTCTAGGAATGCACTGGATGTCTGTCAAGCCCACAGGGCTGTCCATGCTGCAGAAGTGTATGAATTTGTCTCTATACAGAGCTGCCATTGCTCTTTTCCTTATCTGTGAAGGAAACACAGCAACTCCCACTGGGGAAATTTCATCTTAACTTGATCCTAAAATAAAAAAATCAAGGGAAAGGTCATATCCTAATAAGCTGTGCAAATCTAAATTCCCAGGGAGCTTCGAAATGACATTGTATGACTAGGGCATTAACAATTTTCCAGCGTGTATTTTTGAACTGCTTACAGTAGTGGTTTTAAGATCCCAGAACAAATAGTAAAAGCAAGACACAACTGGCAAGATGCAAGATCCGGCCGAGCGCTGTGATTCACAGCACATGGCCCATTGATAATCCAGGGGAGCTGACAAACAGAGAGGGATTGGAAAGTTTCTCTGCTTTCATTGAGATGGAAACCTCGGGACAGGGAGGTTTTTATCGCTCACTCATACATTATTGTCATGTCACGATCAATAGTTTGCACTTTTCCCCCAGTCTGGGGTTGCAGAGCTGGGATCCCCTGGGATTGCCTGAGGAAGGAGGAGGTTCCCTGTGGTACCTCCATGGTATGGATGTCTGTGTTGGGAAGATTTGGATTGTTATGGTCCGACAGGAACCAGGAGGCCCAGCACTCCTGTTCGAAACAGATGCTGCCATTGCTGTCCTGCAAAAGGGAAATTCAATGAACTGGGGGAAATTTTACAGTTCAAAGGAGCCAGCATTTGTCTCCAAGTTATCTTGTCTGACTCAGTGGCTGTACATAGAGAGAACTGTAAAAAATAATCCATAGTTCTGGAATGAACCATGTCCAGTACCAGGTTGCACCACAAACAGTGTAGAAATCACAATTAGAGCAATTTCTGACTGTATTAGTCCTGCACACCATGCCACAGAGGTTTCAGCAGCCCATCCCTTGTGCTGGGAATGTGTGCCATGAGGTTAGCACTGACTGCTTGGAGCCCAGTGAAAACCAGTCTGCTTTACAAATAACCTGGCATTTAGCCTGATTTGTGATGCTGCACTGATAGCAGAAAGTGAAGGTGAGAGATCAACAGCAGGTTCTAAATTCACAAACTCTGCCACTTCAGGTGGGTGGAATGGAATCATTACTCTGCTGATTTCCATCCCAGAAATCTACGTCCCTCTACACCAAGCACATCATTGCTGGTGAAGAGCCACCAAAGCTGCTGCAAAATAATTCCTGTTTGTGAAGAGTGTAGGGATAAGGTTTAGAGCAGATGTTCTCACCTTTTTTAGCAAAGGACAGGAGGGGAAGGGGTGGGAAGCACTCAGCCTCTGGAGACCCCTTCTGATCTCGTGGACTGGAGGTGATCCCAAAGGTTCCAGGGGGAGTTGTGCATCAGGAGTGTCCTACCCTGATACTCAGTGCTCTGTGTTCTCCACCTCACTGGATGGACTCCAGATGTCCCTCCACAATTTGCTTTTTGGTGATACTCTCAATAGTATTTTAAATTGATTATTTTTAAACACAGCCAGATCTTTAAAGAGATCAATCATCAGTGTACAGAAATTTGTAATTTTTGAGGTTTGTTTGGCAACTCAAGAAAACTGAGAACATTCAAAAATGCCAGGAGTTCACCCTGTCTCCATCAGAGCCACATGTTTAGCTGTTCACACGCCTGCTCCAGGGGTTACAGAAAGTCACAGCAATGACTTTTAGTTCCTCACACCAAACTTGCTTGCCTAGAAAAGGAATCTCCTCAATAGAAAAACTGATTAATTTAATTTTCATTCAGTAATCATTTATTGCAAAGTTAACTGTTGGTATTCTGGCTCAATTGAAGATAAATTGCTGATTTCAAAATAAACCAGTCCAGTTATCAAATATCCCAGAGTCTGTGGGCAAAATTGCAGCGTGTGATTTGTGGCTTGTGTGTGAGAATGGCACATGTGTTTAGATTATAGAAATCTGGTTACACGTAATTATTCAAAACAGCACTTCTCAGGAAAGTTAATTAATATATTTTTCAGTAGAAAAAAAAGGCAAGAAATTAACTATCAATGTTATCAATCAAGTGTTTAACTCTACATTTTTGGTTTGAATCGTGGTGTATCCTTATATTTATCACAACATGAAACTGAGGGATTTGCTGTCAGCTGCCCTCTCAGATTCCTTGCAGAAGAAATTCCTACAGCAATTTAAATATAGCAAAACCCAAGACGATGACAAGAACACGTGACAGAGAAGGGAACTGAAATTTTCTCAATCTCTTTCTTCCCCTCTTTTTAGTGCTGTTAAAATTTAACACAGCTGCTTTGCTGGTACCACTATTGTTAATGTTGCATAACCCTATAATTATTAATCTTTTTGAAACACTGTTAGAACTCGATTATTCACTTTTCTCCTCAAGTGAAAGCAGCAAATGCTGTCAGAGACAGGATGGCGGCTCAGATTGTTCATGAGAGCAGGTGAGTTTCCATGAGCTGGGATCTCTGTGGACAAATCTCTAATCCAGAATTCCAGAGGGTTCCAGATCCATGGGAGCAGAGGTGGCTGGGGCACTCTGAGATTTGCTGACACTCCCCTCTCTCCACAACACTTTTCTGCTAAATACAAAGTGCAGGGGCCTTTACTGGTTCAGCCAAACATTGGTAGATTCTTTCCAGCTGCAAACAAATTTCCAAAAATGACCAGTTAGGGTTAGCTGTTAAAAATAGCAGAATTGTGAAATTGGACATAAATAGCTTTCTCCTGAACTGTTCTTAGCCGTGGATCCTCCACTTTCCGTTTGTGTCCTCAGATGATGTCACTTTAACTCTTGAACAGTTTTGTCAAAAATAACAAGTCCAGTTTTCATCTCCCTGGAACAGAATGATGGGGACAGTGACAGTGGCCCCGGGAGTGTCACTTGCCACGTGCTGACACTGTGGGTTGAAGGCCACCAATATTAAGAAGAATAACATCACACACAGTTTTTTAAACATTTGGTTTATTGCAGAGGCAAAGAACAATAGCAAAAGCCATGGAATTCTGTTTATTATTGGCAGACACAGGTATTCAAGCACATATTTAAGCACATTTTTAAATGTGAATACAAACAGCCCCTGATCTGGGGATGAGGGACACCTTCAGGAGTTACAGGCAGCTCACAGGTGTGGAATAATTTTCCACACCTTGGCAGGTGAAAATGTTTCTTCCTTCATAGGCAAAGCAAGGCAACTTCCAGGGGGCATTGGAAACATTTGACTTCAAAATAGGCAGGTTGACAAAAGTAGGAACAAATCCTATCAGACGTTTTTAGGATATTAATAACACAGGGGAAGTATAACCCAGCAGAAAATAAGATCAAAGGAATCTCTTCCTTTTAGTTTTCAGACACATTATAAAATCCTAACCATGCCAGATACCTTATTAGAAAATACAGTAGGTTTTTGAAGCTGTAACGAAGTCAGGACTTTGTAGAATTTCACATTAATGTATCATTATGCAGGTTATATTTAAGTTCTTTTTGAAGTGCATTAATGATTTTGAAATTAAATAAAAGATGAAATCGTGTTCTTTCCCCACAAATATTTTGTCTTTTTTATTGTTATAAAAGGGCTGCAGGGAGAATATTCATCTTTTAGTTCAGGTTCAGACAGCACTTCCCCATTGTGTTTGCAATAAGTTACATCTGTGTTCTGAAGGAATGGTGTCTTGGGTTTTTTCCCTTGAAAAGTACATTTGTAAAAGAATTNAAAACTGTGAGGGGTGGGTGGCAGGAGGATTCAAGTCCCCTTCTCCAATTATCACCTAAATTTGAGCTGATAATCCCCTTTCTTAGCCATGGATTGTGGTGTTTTCTTTTTGAGTGGTAGAGGGAGTTAAGTTTATCAGTTTCAGATGGCAGGAAAGAAAATTACATCACTGAAAATAATTTAATTTGCCCAATGCATAAAGTGACATCCAGGACGACTTGGAGTTAGTTAGGGATGCTGTTGGCCCATAAAATCATAAAATTAACCCATTTTATTTAGTTCAGAACTCAAGATAAACCAATTCTGTTCTGAGGCTTTCCAGTATCATTATTTCACAGTAACTCAGATCTTGGGTGCTGGATCTGAAGCTGTTTGGGTATTTTTTTCCCCTCTACTCAGTAGTTACTATAGTTTTAAGTACCAGTTTGCACAAAGTTTGTCTGCAGTAGGTAAAACAGGAAAATCCTACTGAAATTCCTCTATATTTTTCCTGTTAGCAATAAAATAGCACAAAAGGAGGTATGTTGGTGCTAACTTAATTCCCAGTTTTTATAGTGGATGCTTCGGTATTCTTTCTCCCAGCTTGCTATTATTGAGTCAAACACAGGCTTTAATATTTATAAAAACAATTCTCAATGCTTAATTTCCTTCAGAAATTTCCTACCTCTTTTTCTTCTGGAACAAAACAATGATCACAATGTTACTTAATACTGTATTTTATACTGACCCCCCCCAAAAAAGGAAGAATGGGGAGGATTCTCTTGAAGCCTGTAGTCCAAGAGAAGACTCACAAGTGAAACTGCTCAAGGTAGCTTCAATTTAGAGCAGAACTCCACATTAATTTCCTGCTGCTCATTAAATGCTCCCCAGAGTGTTGCAATTGCAGTTACAACAGCTCACCCTCCCAGCCTGAAGTCACCTTGACTTCAGGATAGCTCGAAAGCTCCCTGGAAAAATGAATATTTAGAAAGATGGAGCATACAGGAGGCAGAGAACATTGATCTAAACCTGTGATAAGTACCCAGCACTATTGAGAGCAATCATTCTTGGATCACATGTGAAAACATGTCAACATGTCTCAGCTGGGAATTTTTTGGAGGGTCAAAAGTACAGGAGTCAGGTGACAAGGGATTGCTCCGGTGCTGGAAAGTGGCTGAGCAGGTTGGATGCTTTGCAGTTCGTACAGTTGAGAAGGTTAATTTTATTTTTTTTTAAAGATGAAAGAGATCCATTTGTGCAACAGATGATAGGTGTACAAAAGTTCAGGTGTCTTCATTATTGCATTATTCAGTTGGGTGCTCGGTGTAGGGTAGAAAGCCTGCTGTTGGATATAATCAATTTTGGGGTGTCCCTTTTACTTTCCTGGAGTTTATCTGGTCAGAATAATGTTGGGATGTCACCTCTGCTTGCCCTCCAAACTTACTAAGGTCTGCTTGAAGAATTTCAGCCCCTAATGAAAATACTCTTCAATAATTGTGTGTAAACTCCCCACAAAATCTGAGGATCCCCTATAAATTAAAAATAAACTAATCCAGTTATCAAATATCCCAGGGTCTATGGGCAAAATCGCAGTGTGTGATTTGTGGTTTGTGAGGTGATGAATTTGAGAGGGCACTAAAAGAGGAGAGTGGTTGGTGAATGTTCAGCCCTCTTTGGTACTTTTTAATTTACTTTCTCAGGATTTTGGTGTGTTTGAATTACCTTGACATCACAGTGGCTGTAAAGGCACGGAGAGCATTATTTTATACTGGCATGTACCAGAAATTCTGTATAATTCTATATAGGAAAGTATATTTGCTGTTTCACTGAGCTCTCTGTATTTAATGCAGAAATAGTGTTTACGTTCATGAATGAGTTTTGCAACATGGTGCTTTTTCACTTTTACAACTTGGTGATTGTCCAACAGATTCAAACATTTTGCCAAAACCCAGCACTCAGTCAAATCATGTGGGCCCTCCATGCAGTCTTGCTGTATTCCAATACATTTTGCATTTTTAGTGCTGGGAAGATGAGTGTGTGATGGAAACGACTCATCCCAATAGGAGAGAAGCATTTTTATGGATTATTTGCAGCATGTTTGACTGCCAGGAAAAACTTCAAAAGTGGGATTTAATTCAAGGAATCAGTTTAAATTCATTTGGCATTTTTTTCCTCCTCCTCCTCCTCTTCCTGTGGGAGTATTCAGTATTCTGCCATGGCAGGGAACTGCATTTAGGATATTAATGAGTATATTTCACCCCACTCCAGTTGTGTGCCTTATTAGCTCATCTCTTGGAACCAATACTGAAGTTTACTGTCTTGTGAACATTAAAAAGCACTGACGTGACAGAGTCTGAGGAGGGAGAAAAATCCCAGGCTTCCAACAGTATTCTGCATCCCTAAATTCCCTACTACCACAGCATGGATTGAGAAAACTTGATGTGGTTCATTTAAAAATTGATAAAGCTTGATTTAATACTTATTTCAGTATTAAAATTACAAAAAGTCTTCAGGACTAGTATCAAATTTTGTGCATCCATGATGTTTTAGGAGATTACGTGCACGTAACATTTACTATTGCAGTCATTAACATTTCAAAAACAAATACAAACTTCATGTTCTGAATTCTTTAATGGAGTACAACTACTTAAAATCATGTACTAAATTGATACCTCAGCTGTTAATTATTGGCTAAGCACCATTTCCAAAGAATGGAGTCTATTATTAATATATTAAACAGCATTAATAGGCACGCTGATAATGACCTAATGAAACCAGATAAGCAGTGGAGCAGGAGATTGTCCTGTAAATAGCTGTGCTGCTCACACAGGTTTGTGCTCTGCCACACTGCCTGAAATCCTGGAAAAACCTCACACAGGCTTAGAGAGCCAGAGAGGAACTGGCAAGTTTTCATATAACACACCATGTGTGAGCACAGGATAAACACAATAAATGTTTTTGTCATGTGTGAGCACAGGATAAACTCAATAAATGTTTTTGTCATGTGTGAGCACAGGATAAACACAATAAATGTTTTTGTGATTGAAATTTTCATACAACACACCATGTGTGAGCACAGGATAAACTCAATAATTGTTTTTGTGCTGTACTTGAAGGCTTCAGACAGAGCTGTTCCCTACTGAAACATCAGCAGGCTCCTGGCTGACAGCACCACTGGGACCTCATGGTGCTGGGAGTTTATTTTATTATCTCTGGGCATAGCCTTGCCACTGAAGCAGTCATTTTGCACAGGAAATTGGGCATTTTATGAGACCCTAATTTCTTCTGGATGTGTATTACGACACAAATTGATTTATCTGTGTGCATGAGATGTAATTTAATAGCATATCTTAGCTAAAGAAGTCTTTTCTTAGCCAAAAAGGGAGTTTTTAAAAGTGCTTAACTGCAGGCAGGTGTCTCGATACCATTAGCACAATGTCGGTATTCAAAATTAGTATTTTGCTTAATTTTGACCCAAACACTGAATTTTTGTCAAAGCTGGAAAACTTTCTATTGACTTCAAAACAAATTTGACACCTGAAAGCACAGTCACAAATGGTGCAGATGAAACTTCTGAATGGCTCACTTGCTCTTTAAATACTTCCAATGGCAAATGTGGCATTTTGGAACTATTAATTTCTTGTAGGTGGCAAAACTTTTGCTAGATTTAGCAATACAAAGCCTGCCCACATAAATAAATGCCAATTATTAAAGCATGTTGAGCCTTGGAGCCAAGCACAGTCCTGAGAATGTTAACACTCTTATCAAGTGAATTGTGTGGTGTTGTTCCAGCTGACAAAGCTCTGCTATCTTGTGTCCCACACGGCGTTTTTGGGGATATTTTAGGATCAATGACTTCCTTCAGCCTGGGGAGGCACCTCCAGGACTGGAGCAGACCTTCCCCTCTGCTGCCTGCCAAAGGGGGCAAAGGGCTCTCCCGAGAAGTCAGCCCTGGCTGATTACAAAATCCAAAGTGATTCATTGCCTGTCTATCAGGATCCTATTTTAAATCACAATGATTCATAGAGAGCAACGCCTACATTTTATATAATGAGGTAGTTTTACCATACTGCCAGCACAAGTAAGGGACGAGCTGTTTGTTTCTGCTTTCCTCAAATCCCTCAAAACCAACAGGAGCCACATTTCAGTTCCACTAAGGCACGTTGTAAATGCCAATTCATTATATTACCAACCAGATGATACCTTATTTTTCAGATTTTTAATGCTTCTGGAGGTGTGTATATATATATATGTATATATTTTTTTTTCAAAGAAATTAGATACCAATCATTTCTATTTTGAAGAATGGAAGAGATTTTCAAGCCAAAGCCATTGGAAGAGACGCCTTTCATCAGGATTACTTTTATTTTCAGCCCATGGTGCCTCACAAAGCATGACTGGATGTAGGAATGTGCCCTTTCTCTGCCCAGGGATTTCCAAGAACAGTTTGAGGATCCTTTCCCACAAACTTTGAATCTGATTTAACAGAAATTATCTCCTCATCTCACTGTTCTGCCAGTGCTGTGACTGCAGCAGAGCACTTCTATTTCTCATGTAGTCAGATTTTACCACCAGGAGCCCAACTCTGTTACTTTCAGAAATTTGTAGTGAAGTTCTCCATGATTTTGAAGTGGTGTTTCTTTTAAATCTGGCCCAGCTGCCCATGAGTTTTTCAGAGCTATAAATCAGTTTTTCTTACACAGAAATTTCCCATTGTCCGATATTCTCAGTTTCTATTTAAGTTACATCAGCACAGCCTTGCAATCAGTTTCCTTCATACCCTGGAATAACCTGAAGTTTCATGGATCTCTATCCAGTATCAGAACGTAACAAACCCTACATTAACAAATTAAAATAGGATGGGAGGATTTGTAGCGTATCTGAGTAGCCCGTGGCATTTCTGAACTTGTTTCTCATTTGCAATTATATTTACAAGGGTTTATGTTGCTGCAAGGGTATAAAATGCTGCTATTCCAAGTAAGCCAGGCCATTTGGTGTGAATTCCATAGAACAGAAAATATATTTAACACTAAACAGCTCTATTATTCCCTGAATGGGCTTTTCTTCCTTGTTTCTATTAACAACTGCCTCTTAAACATTGTGGTAAATTTTATGGACTGTGCTTTTAGTGAGCACAGCTTGTAGTTATAATTCAGCCATAGGAATAAAATACATTTCCTACTGATTTATGAGTTGCTTTTTTTTTTTGGCCTTTCCAAGTGTTTGGATTTATACAGTTTCTCCTGGTGTTTTACTGTGCAGCCTTGCTGGGAGGATGGATGGGTTGCCTCTCCCTTTTACCCTTTATTTGGCTTTTTGAAGGATGTGGTTGTCACCTTCACCCCACTGGGAATTCTGAGCTATCCAGCACTGGTCAGACTGGGAGATGGGACAGAAAGGAGCATCCCCCAGCAGTGTCTGAAGGTGTTTCTGGGTTTGCTGGCACACCTTTAACATTCCACTCAGCCCCAGGTCGCTGCTTTTCCTTGTGCTCTCAGGATTTGGGCCCTGTGCTGGTTCTGCAGGTTGGGACAGTGGGTGGGAGAGGAGCCTTTCCCCAGCTCCTGCCCCTCCTACTCACTGATTAACCCTTCAGCTGGGTTCATCAGCCCTTGTGCCCTGGCCTGACAAATCCATTTGATCCAGAACCCTCCATTTGCTTAACTTCTTATAAACACAAAGTGTTTATTCCCTTCTTTCCAAAGTATATTCTCTGTGTGGCATCTCTTTGGGGATTTTCAGGTGGACATGTTAATTTTTTGGGGCCATTTTTAGACGGCTTCAGAGCTGGACATGAGGAAGGGAGAAGAAAATGTCATCTCTTGCCTTGAAGTGCTTGGAGTCAACACTGCTTTTAAAGTCATCCATGTTTAAAAATGCCATGATCAGACATTTGTGAACTCATCTTTTCACTGAGTTACTCTTTAGTTACGGAGCTATTTTGACACTCAACATTTGCTAGAGACACTGGGTATTTTCTTTGTTTTCTTTGTTTTCACAGCTAAATTAAGGTGCAGGGAGCTTTAGTTTACACTTCTTTAATTGAAACAAACCCATAAAATTTTGCTTCTTCTGTCCTGTAGTGAGGTCAGTTTTCATTCCTGTAAGTGTTTTTGATAAATTCATGCTTGGAGAGGAAATTCCCAGGTCTGATGAGGCAGTGGTGCCTCCCAGGAGTGTGGCTGGCAGGGGGAGCAACACCGTGGCTTCAAAAACCCTTTGAATTTACCATCAAAAAATTAACAATACTTATTCTCTCAGTAGCCTGGACTCTTTCCCCACATCCACAGTGGTTTATAACGTGGAATTTGTTTGAGAAATGACTGCTTTGGGTAACTTTTAATCCTATTGATATTGCTGTTCAGCATGTTCGTTCATCATCACATCCTTGAAACATTTTCTGCCCTGAATTCTGACAATGTTCTGTGTGCGTGGATAAAAACAAAAACAAAAACAAAAACAAAAACAAAATGAAAAACAAAAACAAAATGAAAAAAAAACAAAAACAAAAACATCTTTACGTCTCTCCTTTTAAACAATAGAAATACTTTCAAAGAATTTTTAATGGATTTTAAGGAACTTTTAAAGGGTTTTTTGAAGCAAAGCTTTAGAGGTTTTCTTGCTATTACTTTGCTTTTCCTGCTGCAGTTGGCAGAGTACCGATTTTGTCAAACACAGAATTGGGGGCATCAGCCACCGAGGCTCTTTTTCCGTCCTTTTTTTTTTTTTTTTTTTGCTTGTTTGTTTGCTTAGGAGCATCACTGGCTGTGCCAGCAGAGTTCTTGGAAAGAGGTGGGGTTTTTTTTAGTTACGTTGTGCTCCCTCTGCTGACTCTGCAGCAACAGGACACAGAGGTTCGGGTCCTGTGCTTGGAAACGGGGGGAAAATCGGGAATCTGCAGGCCAGGAATGTGTGAAACAACGGAAAACAGCTTTGAGTCATTGTTTGAGACGTAAAAAAATGCACAGAGTTTGGGTAAAACAAAACAAAATTATCTCTCTTTTATACAAACGTTGTCTGTTAGATAAAGTCCATTATAGTGGCAGTTACCATTAGTGAAAAATTGATAATTTTCGTTCTTGAAGAAGGTATCTCCTAAAGATTTAAAGCTCCACTGTAGTCTGGCATAATCAGGAATATCAAAAATCTGTGGAGTAATCCCACACCTGCTGGAGAGGAGTGATGTTCTATGGAGGGCACAGAGAATGGAGGGCAGGGAGGGAAAATAATGTTCTTCCACTGGAAAAATTGAGAACTGAGACAAAAATACGAGGATTTTGTTTTGTTTTTTGTTGCCTTTTTTTT
>WEIU01004886.1:252143-272193 GCA_013389925.1 Aegithalos caudatus | reverse complement strand
TTTTTTTTTTCCAGGAAAAAGCAAATGCAGTAAGGTGTAATTTTCTCTCAATAACCTGAAGCTCAATGATCCCTCAGATCTGGGACCTGAGAGCAGCACAGATAAATGCTGCCTTGAGCTGCTCGACCATTGCCACCCAGAATTTTTGTCTCAGGGGCAATGAGAGAACTGAGTTATTGCAAGGGGGTATCACTAGTCTGTCTGCTCCCTTTTTAAAGCCCTGCTGCAGCCTTGCCCTCTCAAAGCTCACTGCAGGGCTGTAACTCACTGGATGTGGTGCCATCACTTACGGGAAATGTGTTTTTGCAAGGCACACAGAAAAGGTGTTGTTATTCTCCCAAACAGATAAATAAATTGAATCTCTGGGGTATCAAGCTGCCCCTTCACTATCTCTAAATTCTTCCTAAAAGCTGAGAATGATTGTGTGATTTTAACCAACTCATGTAGGACTTTATTTCACAGAGGGTCTGAGCTGCCTTAATTAAATTAATTGGCAAAAGTCCCATTAAGTTCTGCAGGGCTTGCATATGAGTTTACTTGACAAACTCTGACACATTTATACATGGGAAGAAATCCAATCTATTCCATGAAATTTGTTTTCATTAAAAAAAAAAAACAAAAAACAACCCCACAGCATTATTTAGCTCACCTATCAATTTGTCCATATTTATACCTGCCCATGTCATGTTGTTACACCTCCCTTGATTTTAATAATGTTTCAAAGCTGAGAGGCTTCACCTATTTATTTTTCTCTTCTTATTTTCTGTAACTCCTGTCAGTTGGGATGTTCTGGTTGCTTCATTAAATACCTGTAGGGTCATATTTTGGTAGTTTTGTCTGGAAAGAGCGTGTCTAGAATGCAGCATAACAGGCCTTTCAGGTTACCTGAGCACAGGTAGTGTTTATGGTAAAGAGCAGCTCGTGTTCCAGGATGTTTTTCATACCATGGCAATCTCCTCTGTCAGATTTTATGTTTTCCTAGTAGGAGAAATGCAGGGAATAACTGTCTGAGGAACTGGAGAGCAGATCAGTCAGGGGGTGGGGTGATCAGTGAGATGAGATTTCTGCCTATCAGCAGCAGAATAACCAGGGGTGGCTGTTCCAGGTGAGTTCAGTGCCTTTGGTTCCTTTCACATAACCCTGAACAGTTCCACAGGAGATTAAAGAGAGTGAAGGCACTTAGAAAGCTCCATATCTCAGAATTAAATGTTATCTCAGCAGCATTATCTCTTTCACTCCTGCTCTTCTGGAGGATTCAATGTCCAAGCTTCTCCATCTGACTTCCCCAATAACATCTCTGCTGCTGTTCTGCACAGCCTCTTACTGACTTGTCCATTGGATTTTCTTTAATCTTGGTGGTTGTTTTTTGGTTCTTTTAAAGCCATGAGAAGACTACAATTAGTTGTTTTGGGTTGTTTTGTTGTTTTTTTTTTTCCAGAGGGAAATGTTGTCATTCCTCTTTCCTGAGGAGGGAAAAAGACAGAGTACCCAGAAAAAATCAAGTTACATGCAAAATAAAATTGTTTGTAAAATAACCATTAAACATAGGAACAATCTTCACATTTTGGTTTTCAATAATGCAAGAATAAAAATAGCATGGAAAACTCTTCCTTCATTTTAGTATCTCTAGTATAATTCATCTGAAAATTGAAATGGTTTCTGCTGTTACAGGAAATTTTGTTAAGATGAACAAGATACCCATAATTTGCTTAGATCATATGTGAATATTGGAACTTTAAAACTGTAACAAAATGCTTTGTGTTTTATACCCCAAACCTGAGCAAACCTGGAAATTCTCATCATTCAGAAATGCTGATGAACAGTATTGCTCTGGGATCTTGAGAGTCATGGGATGTTAACCTCTGGAAGGGGTGGAGTTTATAGGCTTTTGACTAAAGATTTGTAAATGGCTGCTGGCTCAATAGTAAGATTTTATTACCTTACAGCAGAAATAGGAGTAGGAAGGGCAGAATTACTCTGTGACCTGCAGTAGTGATAGGTGCAGCCACAATTCCCTGGTTTTCTCTTCAGAGGACTCCTGGCATTTTGTTTCCTCTGTTCTCAGCTTATAGGGCATGTGTGTGATTTGAACATACACAGAGGGAAAAAAAAAACCAAACAATTAGTAGGGGAAAAACAGCATGCATGAAACCAAATCCCTTATATTCAGTGACGCTTAAAACAACAGGTTACTCGTTAATTATTTGATTTTATTCTGTTTATTCTAAAACATAGTAAAAACCTAAACCATCACCATTCTAGCCTGAAATGCTTTTACCATGAAACCACTCTGGCATTACTCGGTAGACTTTGCTGAAATGATTTGGCTGTGTTGACTAGGAAACAAGATTTCTGATAAGGAATTACTACAAGCTCTTAGATTTTGTAGCTTGTGCATGCCAAGCCAGACCTCTGGACTCACCTGCTTACCTGGGTTTTTCTAAGCTGTGAGATCTCTGTACACAAGAAAATTCAGGCACACTCTGTGTTGTAATGAGGCAGGAGTTTCCCAGATTTATTAATGTTATACATCATCAGCTTCTCCAGAACATTCTGAATCTAACTTATTTTTTGTTTTCCCTGACTTGCATCCTAATCAATATAAATTGCTTCAAACCCTTGGCTAAAATCTTAACTCTTTAAAATCGTGATTCAATCCCAGCCCTGGGCTGAGTGCAGTGACATCCAGCTCAGCTCTAACTTGCTGTTCAGCTCACAGGGGTTGCAAACTGAAGCTTTTGAACTTGAAAAGAGAAAGTGATGAAGTCTTGAGATTGGGAGAATATTTTTTGATGGAGAATGCAGGAAAACTGTTAATTTTTCAGTGAGATCAGGTGACTGAGATCATCTCTCCTCAGTGAGTTGTCCTTGCCTCTGAGCAGGTGCTGAAGCTCTCCAGCTGCTGCCTCAGAGCAGGGAGGTGTCTGTGCCAGGACAGCTGTGGGTGTGAGTCCTCCTGCCTTTTGATGGTTTGGTTTCCTGCAGTTATTCCTTTTCCATTCCTTGGGAGTTCCTGGGATGAACCTGGGCTGTAACTGGGAATGTGCCTGTAGCCATCCTTCACCCTTGAGGCAGAGCTCTAGTAGAAAGCAATAACCCTCGATGGCACTTGCTTAAAGCAATATAAACCAATTTAAAAGTCTCCTGATTTTTTTGTATTTTTCTAAAGATGTGGCTGGTCATTACAAGAAATGGGCTCTTAACAAGGAGTCTGTTCTGGTTTATTGCTTCATTGGGAAATCTGTTTTGGGAAGACTTTCCCCAGTGTTGATGGCCAGGGATTTGCACTTTGTGCTCACAGAAAATGTCAGAGAATCTCCTGAGTTGGAAGGGACCACACAGATCATCAGTCCAGCCCCTGCCCCTGAAAAGACACCCCAAAATCCCACCCTGGGCATCCCTGAGAACTCCTGGAGCTCTGGCAGCCTCGGGGCCATGCCCATTCCCTGGGGAGCCTGGGCAGAGCTCATGGGTTGAGCCCTGGACTTGAAACTTGACATTTTGGGAGTTAACACACAACACCAAGGCACCCTGACAAGCTGTCATGTATTTCCCCAGGGATTTGTCACCTGTGGCAATTAGAAATCCTGTTGTTTCCTTGTTTCATTAAGGATAACATTCTTAATGTCCATCCAGTGGGATCAGGGGGTGGCTGGGATGCAGCAGCCCTTCTTTGTTCCTGCTGCAGTGAGCATCTCCCCTCTCAAATTTCTGAATTAAAAAGATCCCTCTCAGCCCTTGTTGTCAACGTCAGGCAGAAGAACAGCAGAAGGGTTGTGCTGGGAGTCCTAAAAGTGGGAAGAATGCTGGTGACATTCCTGAGGGAAGGCAAAGAGAAGTGCAACCATTTCTAGGCACTGGCATTTCAGCAGAGGTGGTGGGGAGGGCAGTCACAGCTCACTCACCTGCCTAAAACACAGTGAGCTCCAAATTCTGGAGCACCTCTGTTCCAGTATCTTCATTTTGCAACAGCACTTCTGGCTGTGTGACAGAGTAGTTTTGATTCAAAGCAGATCCAGTCAAAGTTTCTGTTATCTAGAGGTTAAAGGCCACTCACTTGATTGGGTCTAAAGTCCAAATTAAACAGCCAAAGTGACCAAGCTATTTTAGTTCTGAAACATCTCTTCTATTTTTAGGGCAGAATGTTCTTTTTATAAATCATGGAAAATTAAACACAGACACTGGTTATAAAATAGCCTTTGCACTTGCTGTTACTTACAAACCTTTTCATAGTTGAAATCTGTCTAAATCAAGGATTTTGGTTCACTTGCTGTAACTTACAAACTTTTCCATGGTTGAAATATGTCTAAGTAAAGGATTTTGGTTCAGCTATCTGTCAGAAGAGGACTTGGAAAAACATTTCATGTCTCAGTTTAAATTCACTCAATTTGCAGAAGATTTTTGAAGATAGAAGTTTCTTATTTGTTTATTACTGCTTTCAAGGTTTGCATAGATATATATGGAATTTGAAAAGTCATAACTTACATTCAAGACTGGGATGAAACTTCTGGCAAACTCGAATGAGCACAGTTTTCAAATATTTCTGGTTATGTGGAGGAAAACCACCACTATTTAATACCAGCTACTTTGGGGTTTTTTCCTTTATATAAAAATCCTTGAGATTTTCAGGCACTTGAGAAGAATGGTGCTTAGAAATTGCAAAAGATGAGAATTATTTGTGGAAGGCTTCTAGTTTTGTTGATGTGCATGCTATGGAGAGATGCAGTTGAAGTTTTCATCTCAAGCCTGTGAACATGGGACACTCAGACCTCAGCTTGGGGCTGAACAAATTGGAGGTAAACAATTCTTTCTCCATTGTCTTTTTCTTGTTGTTTGCAGGTGTTACAATGGTTGACACAGAAATGCCGTTTTGGTCCATGAATTTTGGAATCAGCCCCGTGGATCTGTCAGCCATGGATGATCACACACACTCCTTTGACATCAAGCCCTTCACCACCGTGGACTTCTCCAGCATTTCCTCCCCACACTATGAAGATCTCCCCCTTGCCAGAGCTGACCAGTCAGGCCTGGATTATAAATATGATATCAAACTCCAGGATTGCCAAAGTAAGCTTTTCCTTTTCTGAAGTGTTTCCCTCATGTCCACGTTTCCTTCATTCCCCAGAATGCCTGCTAGCAGCAAATTTGGATTTAGAATTCATAGATTTAGAATCCAGAGCTCCTGTGTCAGCAGAGATGTCCTTGCAGGTCAGAGAGAAAAGAGGGAATACCCACAGCAAACCTTGCCCCTGCCAGGGAAACAGCTGGCATTTAGGAAAGCTATCATAAAATATCCAAAACTACATTTTATTGGACATGTGAAGCCCTCTGTTGTCTCCTGTACCTCATGTGCAGCTTTTGCTTTGAAGCTCAGTGCCCACCATGCAGGATAAATACCCTGAGTGTTGAAGAATGGCCTGCATACAGAGCATTTGAATTATTAATATGTGCAGATTTTAAATTCCAAACAGCCTCAGAAACGGATGGAGTAGAAATATTGGCTACATCTGAGCCACAGCAGTGTTACAACTCTACCACAGCTCCTGGATTATTTACTTGCTGTGAAACATGCTGCTCTTTCACAATTCACACTGACAAAACTACACTAAATCCTCCTTTTAGGAAAGGAAGTGACCTATTCCTAAATAAATTGTTACTGCATTCCTGTTCACATTAGGAATGTGAGGTTGCTGTGCCTGGAACTCTTTTGAGGATCCATTTCTGCTTAGATCTGACCTGACATTTATTTGTAGTAATCTGTACAAGAACTCTTTCAGGGAATTCTTGCTGGAGAAATGGTGGTATTTAATTTTGGTGGCGTATCTCTGAACGACTATTGTAATAAATGAATGGACATTTTTCCAGCTAGTCATTTATTTTTCTTTTGTTTAATTAGAAATATTTATAGCACTTTAGCTAATTATCAATTAGTTTTAAAAAGTGCAGCAGATTTTAGATGGCATAAATGCTTCTCATCTTTACCCAGATAATTTCTTCACAGTTTATATAGGAATAAATTTTTCTAGTTCATATGGTATTACCAGTCTGGAAAAATAAAAAATATTCTCCTTCTTTAATACTCTGTTACATCACTCCTGATGTAATTTAACACTCAAATGTCACAGCTCTCTCCTATGACCAGTGATGACTGATTTAAAGACATCATATTTGCTTGTTTGAGCTCATTCAATATTAGAAATTTCTCTCCTAATTAGAAACTTTCAGAAGTGAAAATTTATCTCTAAACTGCACCTGGAGTTCAACAGTTTTCCCCAGGAGAGAGATAAATTTCTCGAAATATCCAATATTATTTTGTCACATACATATATATATATAGAGAGAGAGAGATACATATATATAATTGAATAATATATTATTCAATATCTAGCTCCATTTGACACTTGAATATGTTTTAAACTAGATTAGACACTTCAGCCCATCTCCCTGTAGAAGTTTTCAGCACCTTAAATGAATAAACCAGGTAGAGACTGAGTAAAGCTTGAGTTCTCCATACATTAATTTTTAATATCGCTTTCCTTAAACCATTCCACACCACAGAGGTGAAAGCTGGATCTGTTTTGCACTTTTTCCATCAGGATCTGCCTCTTGAAGCTTTTCCAGCCCCTGAAATGCAGCTGCAGCTCCCTTTGCAGCCTTTGCCTGCTGCTGGCTTTGCTGTGGAGCAAATCCCGTCCCAATGTCCCTGGGATGCCTCGTGGTTATTCCTTGCTGCTTCCTTCACCAATCTATAAATCTAGAATAATTTATTCTATGAAAAAATTATTCCTATGTCTAGGAAATTGTAAGATAGAAATGCTTGATTCACAATGCTCCTTGTTGTTAATGAATTGTTCTATTTAAAATACAGATTACAATGAAATGTTATATTTAAAATACATTTGAGTCCTGATCCCCTTTACTTTTGATGGCATGGAGTCTCCTGCCAGTGGCATTCCAGATTCTGAACCTGCTTTTGCAAACCTCAGCTCTCAGGAGCAGGCCCACAACAGAACCATCCCCTGCCGGTGGTCAGCGTAATTTAATAAAAAGGACACCCAAGTAAGTGTGAAAAAATCAGAGTTTTCCCCTTCACTCTCCACACAGGTGCCATCAAGATGGAGCCTCCCTCCCCACCCTACTTCTCCGAGAAGGTGCAGCTGTACAACAAAGCTCACGAGGAGGCCTCCAACTCCCTGATGGCCATCGAGTGCCGCGTCTGCGGGGACAAGGCCTCGGGCTTCCACTACGGCGTGCACGCCTGCGAGGGCTGCAAGGTGAGCCCCGCTGCCTCCCCTCGGCCTCTGCTGCCTCTAAACCTAAGGAACCCCTTGGGAAATCACACTGCTGTGCTTTGGGAAAAAAAAAAAACAAATGAACGTCAATTGCTTTATGTCGATTTTCCCTGCGTAGAATTTACGGCTTAATGAGCAGGAGTTTTTTAAAACCTGGCTTGTTTTTTTCTTGTTAGTGTCATTGATCTAGTCAAATTTTTAGTATGGGGTGCACGCCTGTGAGGGCTGCAAGGTGAGCCCCAAACAGCCTCCCCTCGGGCTTTGCTGCCATGTCCACCTAAAGAACCCCTTGGGAAATCACACTGCAGCGCTTTTTGGAAAAAAACAAACAAACAGACATCAATTGCTTTATGTCGATTTTTCCCAGTGTATAATTTATGGCTTAATAAGCAGGAGTTTTTTAAAACCTGGCCTGCTTTTTTCTTGTTGGTGTCATTGATCTAGTCAAATTTTTAGTATGGGGTGCACGCCTGTGAGGGCTGCAAGCTGAGCTCCAAAACAGACTCCCCCTCAGTGTTTGGTGCCATCTAAATAACTACTTGGTAAAATCACACTTTTGCAGTTTTTTGAGGTTTTTTAAAATAAGTCAACTTCTATACATCAATTTTCCCTGCGTATAGTTTTTGGCTTATTAAGCAGGATGTTTTTAAAACCTGGCTTGCTTTTTTTCTTCTTGGTGTCATTGATCTATTCAAGTGTTTTTGTGGGGTGAACACCTGTCAGGGCTGCAAGGTTGAGCTGGCAAAACAGCATCCCCCTCTACATTTGGCATCATGTTCATCTAAATAACCACTTGGTAAAATCACGTTTTTACACTTTAAAAAAAAAAAATAAAAACCAAAAAACCGAACATCAATTTCTTTATGTCAATTTTCCCTGTGTAGAATTTATGGTTTAATAAGCAAGAGGTTTTTAAAACCTGGCTTGCTTTTTTCTTCTTGTTGTCATTGATGTATTCAAATTTTTTGTGCGGGGTGCACACCTGCGAGGGCTGCAAGGTGAGCTGCCAAAACAGCATCTCCCTGAACATTTGATGTCATTTTTAACTAAATAATTACTTGGTAAAATCACACTTTTTTGCTTTGTTTAAAAAAAAAAACAACAAACCTAACGTCAATTTCTTTACTTCAATTTTCTCACGTATAATTTATGGCTTAATAAGCAGGTAAAACCTTCTTGCTTTTTTTGACTAACTTTTTAAAAAAAAAAAACCTAGCTTGCTTTTTTCTTGTTGGTGTTATTGATCTATTCAAATGTTTTGGGCATTTTTTCTCCTTTTTTCCATCATGCAAGCACATTTCTTTCCTGCTGCCTTGAAGGTCATGAGCAGAAAATCTGAATTCTTAGAACTCAGCCAGAGCAAACTCATGCCCAGCTCCAAAACTTTGAACAATTAAAATTCAGGCTCCATTATTCTCATTATTCGAGTTTCTTTTCCCATTTTGCACATTTTAGGTGGCTACAGAGAAGTCTGATGGTATTGAGAAATGTGTTTTCTGCTTTAAAACCCCACAGATTTTTTAATTTCAGTGATATTTAGGGTTTATAACATGTAGAGGACAAATGAATGGTGTAAAAATTGCAGCTCTCAAGAATGAGAGAAGAAATGTCAGAGAATTAAATTATTAATAATTCATTGAGTTCAAAGAAAAACATTAGAGCTTAATGTGAAATTCCCATCTTCTCCATCCTCAGTATCTTGAGGAAAATAACTAAAAGAACCCCAGAGCTTAAATAAAATTCTTAGCAGTGAATTAAGGACACACATAAGGCAATAAGAACAAAATACATTACTTAAATTACAGTTAATTATATAAATAAAAGTTGGCATTATGCTTTTACTGTTATTATTCCCTGTGAGGAAAAAATAATTTTTACAAGGACAAAAGGGTGATAACTCTAGAAAAACTTTTAAAATTAATTATTACTGATCCAAAAAAGCATTTTCAAACTGTCAAAAGAGAAATAACCCAGAACCACTTTCATTTACTAGAAATTGAACAGCTGTTGGCAGAATTTTTTGTCATGGTTTACAACAAATTTTCTACATTGGTAGTGAACTTTAAATTTTGAAAATGTCACATTTGGTTTGTTTGTCCCACAAGCAATGGGACAAATGGAGCTTTGCTTCCTTTGGAGTTGTGCTCTTAAATCACATCCCTAACATCCTTTAAAACCCACTGATTCCCTAAAACTTTTGGAGAATTGTATCCCTCTGTCAAACTGAGCAGGAAACAACAGATCAGAGCAAAACAGGAGCAGGGAGAATGGCAACAGGAGCTTGGATTCCTTTGGAAATCCACCTGACAGTGTGTTCTGGATGGGAGGAGAAGGGCCAGGATGGCACTGGCAGGTTCCTGCATCCTTTTCCATGTTTTTTTCTGTCTCCTGCAGGGCTTTTTTCGAAGAACAATCAGGTTAAAGCTAATTTACGACAGGTGTGACCTGAACTGCCGGATCCATAAGAAAAGCAGGAATAAATGTCAGTACTGCAGGTTTCAGAAGTGCCTGGCCGTTGGAATGTCACACAATGGTGAGTGCATGTGGGGTTTCAAGTTTTCATCTGGAAAATGGCATGGAACATCAGCACAACTGCTGGATGTGCTGCCGGAATGCCCACATCTCCAGTTTAGAAATACACGTCAGAAGGATTGCCCTGACTTTAGGAGTCTCTGTATGATCTGAGTTGGCTTTAACACCAAAATCAGATAGGTGGAGATTTGCTTTTCTTGCTTTATTCTATAACATGAGTTGGTTTTACTCTCCATCATTCCTGCTCATTGGTAGTTCCTCCTGAATACATTCCTTGTGTAATTTCTGTTTCTTCCTGAATATATTCCTTCTGTAACCTCTATTTGTCACTTCGCTGTCTTATTTTCTCACCAGACCCTTTTGCCTGCTGGAGCTCAAGATGCCTTTCATGGAAGCCAAAAACTTAAAATTATGAAATATTGACTAGAGAACCTGAAGCTCTGTGAATAACAGCAGCTTGAATTTGCTGCACAGGTCACTTACCAAGGGCTGTTGGCATCACTGAGTTAGCACTTCTTGTCCTGAAACACAACAGATTTGAAATGAAAATGTTCATTTTCATGAATTGTACATTTTTAAAAATCCCTGTCCTCCTCCTTCCTAGGACACCCACATCTGTGGTTTCCTTCTTTACCATAAGTAATGGCATGAAGAATATCACAAGGCTGCTCTAGAAGAAAACCCCTCTGAACTTTAAAATTAACAGAACAGTTCATGTGGAAATACTTATGAATGTTTGGGCAGAAGGGACATAATGAAGATTCTTTGTTGCCTTGCTTTGGCAAAGCTGAGTAAAAACAGGAATTAAATGTCATAACATAGAGACTTATGTAATTCTAAGGGTAAAGAATTGCAAACATGACTGGGAAAATAATTTCTCTGTGGTTTTTTTAGGACTTTCATTATTTTCAATATAAAAAATGAGTGTGCTGTCCCCAAGAGGAAAGTTGGACTGTGGTTTGCAAAGTTAATACATGCACTGAATATAAATTGGTCTGGGAAATGTTTTGCTAATAGAAAATACGGTTTTCAAATTCCTGGGATGCAACAGTAACACTTAAAAATAAATCTAATTTTGAAATGCTACTGTGGGTATTTTTATAGTAATTCAGGAGGGTTTTTATTATGATTTTCAAGGTGCATGCCAAATTCTCCCCTAGCCTGGCAACAGAGCTCCCAGTTGTGTCCATGGGATCCATGAGCAGTTCCATCAGTAAAGGATGGCCCAGACCATTCTCTCTGGCTTACAACATCTAGAACAGCTTTAAAATTCATATTTCACCTGGATTTTTCCCTCTTTAGCCACTGCCCAGGCAGAAGCTGTGCCACCAACAAGGTTCTGGGAGTTGAGGGAGGCAGGAAAAGGACAAAACCATTTGCCCCAGGGCTCCAAGGAACATTTTCCTTTGCTCCATTGAGGAGTTCTCCCAACAAGGACTCAGTGTTTCTATTCAAACTTTGCCTTCTACGCTTGCCTTTCTTATTTTGCCCTCTCTGGTTACATTGCCTTGTACATGACACCCTCACTCCTTTATAATTTAAAAACTAATTTATAAAAAAAGAGCTGAATGTCACCTTTGAGGACCCAGAAGCATAAAGAAATGCAGCACTGGATGTGTTCCTACCCAGGTTCCTATCCTAAGACAGCAGAACTATAATTATCTTAAATATTCTCTACATTTTGTGTAGATTGGAGGTAGAGCCAGAGGGTTTCACCAATGACACTGAGACACATTTTGATGCTACATCTCCAGATTACACTTCAGCCACTTGGATATAGAGAAATTATCAGAATTTGAAATGCTTTGGAGCAGAATGTGGGTTATTTGTGCCTGAGGGTTCCAGTCTGTGCCTGCCCTTGTGTGGATGCATTATTGCAAAATGATCAGGACAAAAGGGGGACTGCAAGGAGACACTCAGCAGCTACAGCCACATTTTTTCACGTAGAAATGCTCCATACCACTTGGCTAAAGGTTAAAAAAGACAGTGGTGTTCTCATGCTTGGAATATTGTTTTCCTTTCTTTCTGTAGACACAGTGCTGCTCTGGGCTTAACCCTGAGTTGTGCAGATTGTGTTCTGAAGGGCCACCAAGCAGAAGCTTGGCTCTTTTTCATTTTAAAAATGTCAGTTATTTTGTTCTCTTCTGCTAAAAGTACTGCTGGTATTAACTCAGCTACTGGCATGGGAAAAAAAAAGAACACATAGCAATGTCTTTCTCATCAGTTCTGGGAGCAGGGGATTGCTCAGTCTGGGCACATCTCCACTAAAATCAGCCAGGTATCCTGCCTGGCTTTACCCTGTGTTTTCTAATGTAACAAACTGTATTTATGGGCTATCTGGGCTCTCCTTTATGCCCAGGTATAATCCAGACAATCAGAAGAGCAGTGTCCTACAGAACAGTCTACAAACAATCATCTTTTTTACACATAACTTCTCCAAGCAGTAAAACCCGGGGCAAGGATAAATATTGTAGTTCTTCCACAAAAAGCCAAAGGACAGAATGCAGCATGAGGGACTGACTGTGTTCACTGCTGGCTTTCTGCTCCTGGCATTTGGAGAGTGCTGGAAATGCCAGGAGAAGGAGGAACTGCCAAAGGAAAGGGAGAAATCCACGTTCCAGCTGCACCTCCTGCCCAAACGTGCAGAGTCTGACATTGCTGGGAGAGGAGCTGCCCCCTGAACCCCTCTGGGCCAGCCGGGTTCCCAGAGCTCTCCCAGGCTTTTCCCACCCCCACTGATCCCTCCCCAGGTTCTCCTTTCCCCAGCCTAACCTTTGGAAGTGGCATCATCATCACCATCATCAGCCCTTCCTTCTCCTCTCATCCAAAATCCCCCTTTCCCAATTCCTCCCGTAAATCTCTCACTGCCTGACCTCTCCCTGATTTTTGTCTCAGCTCCCTGGAAATGACAGTGACAAGGGTTTTTACCTGCTAGGCTAGTCCCACAAATTTGATTTTGCCCCAAATGTTGCCAGCAATGCTAATAAACATCGAACAGAGTCTGCTGCATGTCACCAATGAAATATATTCTAAATAAATTTAGAATAATTTCTTCTATGAAAAAAGTTGTGTAGGAAATTGTAAGATAGAAATGCTTGATTCACAATGCTCCTTGTTGTTAATGAATTGTTCTATTTAAAATACAGATTACAATGAAATGTTATATTTAAAATACATTTGAGTCCTGATCCCCTTTACTTTTGATGGCATGGAGTCTCCTGCCAGTGGCATTCCAGATTCTGAACCTGCTTTTGCAAACCTCAGCTCTCAGGAGCAGGCCCACAACAGAACCATCCCCTGCCGGTGGTCAGTGTAATTTAATATAAAGGACACCCAATTAACTCTGAAATATCCAGCACGTGTCACTCACAGACTGAGGCTGCTGAAAGAGGAGTTAATAAAAATAAACAACTTTGTTTCTACAGCCATAAAATAAGACAACTGATCAATAAATACAATATAGGAAAATGGAGAGGGGGGATGTGTTCTGGCATAATAATTTATTCTTGGGAAAAAAAAAATGTGTTGTTTGCCCATCAACACATTCAGCAAACTCATAGAAAAGTGGCTGCTTGTTTCCAAAATAAACATTCCCAGTAAAATCATCTCTATATGATCCTAGCAGCACTTTTCCTTTATCCAAGGAACACACTAATCACTGAAAAAATATTCATAGTATTTCTATTTCCCCCTAGGGCCAAAATGCAAACCTTGATATCTTCCTTCCGTTTTTTGTTTGGATGCTCTTTTGTTCTGTTTTGTTTTCATAAAACAAAATAAATTCTGTTTACTGAAACACCATGTGATAAATCAGTCATGATTTTGATGGCTCATTTGAAGCATTCTCCAGCCAGTCCCCATATGGATAAATAGTTTTGGATAGGAAGTGCATGGATGGAAAAGCAGGAGGTGCAGAGGAGATTTGAGCAATTTTGAGCTGATATGATGAGGTAGAGCCATTTCCTGGTTTTTCAATACTGCACATACATAGAGGTACCATGAACAACTCAGCCTTTTCCAGCTTTTTATTCCCTGTACAACCTTCTTCCCCATTCCTTAACTCTTAAGTTAATATTTTATAGTTCTTGCTACGTTAAATTCTGCTGAACTATTATGGAATTTATTCATGCAAGGCGTGTGAGGGTTTTGTTTCTAAACAAATGAAGAACCTCAGATCCATGTGGTGGTTCCCACCCTGAACCAACAGAACTTTAATATCTTAAATATCCTTTGCATTTTGTGTAGATTAGAGGTAGAACCCGGGGGTTTGGTGATTGGTGAATTTCTGCATCTTTAAGCAAGGTACTATAATGGGCACAGAGGTGATTTCTTCTCTGAGATTTGTTTGTTTACATTTCTTTAAAGCTCCTCAGCTGTTTTGCCTAAATGACTGCAGGAACCCCTCTTTCCCTGCTTGCCTGACCCTGGTTAACCCAAAGCTTCAGGCACCCGCACCGAGCAGCGAACAGAGACAGAAAATTCAAATGCGCTTTTTGAGGTTCAGAAAGGTAGCAGGAAAGCCACTTAACTGTGCTTCTTTTTGTAACTCTTGTGGTGTTCCTCAGCCATCAGGTTTGGGCGGATGCCCCAGGCGGAGAAGGAGAAGCTGCTGGCAGAGATCTCCAGCGACATCGACCAGCTGAACCCCGAGTCCGCTGACCTGCGGGCGCTGGCCAAGCACCTGTACGACTCCTACATCAAGTCCTTCCCTCTGACCAAAGCCAAGGCGAGGGCCATCCTGACAGGAAAGACGACAGACAAATCAGTCAGTTCCCTCTTCTTTTTTGTTCCTTCCTTTTTTTCCCGAGTAAACGATTTGCCAAGCTGACAACGCAGCTCTTAAAACAAAAAACAAAAAACCCAAAATACAAAACACCAAACCTAAAAAAGCCACCCCGCTTTGCTGTCGGCAGTTACACGTTTCAAGCTGTGCCTGAAACACAGGAAATGTTTTTGGATAGAATAAGTAAACATTATTTGAAAAAACTCCAAGTTCACCTAATCAAATACTTGAAACCGGGACAAGAATTTGAAGGTCACCTTAACCTTTGTGTATTCCCTGATCCTCTCTTCCCGTTTTCCTTCTCCTTGCCCAGGGGTTATCTCCCACACTATCTGTTTAAGGTGGATCTCGAGCTGTCAGGAATTGCTGTTCCCTGAGGAATATTCATTTCCCTAAGTGGCAAATGATCCCAGCTCCAGCACAGCCACGAGGCTGAGCTGTGATGCTCATTCTTGTGGTGCTCTGATGAATTCCCGCTTTTCCCTGGGTTATCTCTGGCCTCAGCAGTGCCCTGTGTTGGTGCAGTTGGAATTTTAGGAAAACTGACAGGAAAATCTTGGAAAAGTAAGGAATAGTGATAAGTGGGCTTGTGGGTTGGCTTGGAAACTTCATTTACCATGCATAAAAATCTTCTGCATCAGCAAGAGGAGGATAAATAATATTTGACTATTTTGGTAACAGTACTTTAATACCTAAAGTACTTTAATACCTAGTTTTCCAAAGCTTATAACTCTTAGCTTGATGTATTTTCTAGAATCATTGGTAGAAATTTTACTTTCAGGATTACAACACAGACTGTATTTTATTTTCCTTAATAATTTCAAAGACAGCAAAGAACTCAGAGGTATTTCAGGCTCCAAAAAGATATTTATTCCTTTCCTTGAGGGCAGTTAAAATATTAATTTTAATGTTGTCCAGAAATTGGTTGTACCCCTCACATAAAAGCCTTAGATGTGGCAGGCACTTAAAATGTGCGTAACTTTTTGGCATGAAATACATAAAGTTTAAATTAGCTAAGTTTATTTATTCTGCAGAAGCTGATGTGCAACCTGCTCATGCCTGAAAGTTCCACCACTGCAATTCCCACCCAGTAAATGTATAATTTCATCAATTAATTTTCCTTTATTCTTGGAATTTTTTATATGTTGGCACATTAGAAACAGCAATAAACCGACAGACAGAATCCAGCTTTTCAGTGCTGCCAATTTTCAAGTCTTTTTTTGAAAATACCACTGAAAGAGTGACACTCAGTATTTAATGATTACAGCTTCCATGTTTTTATCAATGGATTTGGTGCTCTGGAGCATCGAAGTGTTTACTATGGGCAAAGTTTAAATTCATGTTATTTTTTAGTTGTTGTATGATCTGAATAAATTTAAAATGTTTGGATATGCAAGAGAGTGTATCAAAACTAGAATGAGTTATCATCTCCTGGGATATACAGAACTCATTTGACATAAGATTCTACTCTCAAGTTCATCTGGATCTTTATATTAAAAAAAAAAATCTTTGGCTATTTTGAACTTTTTCTTGATTTTCATCTACCATGAATAGGCCAGTGGTGTAATACAGTCTTCCTAAAGGACGTGGACATGGACTAATAATGTTTTTTTCTTGTATTTGGTGCTCCCACTAGAAAGGACAAAAAGAAATTACCTACTAGAACCAAAATATGTATTTTAAAAGCATCTTATGCATCTTTGTTGCTCCACTGCTCCACATGTGTGCATATCCATATGTGCAGATAGGTATTTAATGGTTTTGCTGCTGCCAAAATGCCATTACCCAAAGAATTCCTTCTCCTCCTGGCTTTTCTCAGTGCAGTGTGTTTGTTTCAGTTTCACCCTGAAATCCTCAGTGCAAGTGGGAAAATAATTTAATCCCTCACACTGTCCCTCCTGCAATGTCGTGGTCTGGAGCTGTAAATATAAAACCATGAGAATGAGCATCCCTATAAAGCATTAGAATCTGCAATAATAAATGACCTTCAACTTTAAAAATTATTTTAGTCCGATTGTTGTAGTATAATCCCTTGTATTTTAATTAATTAATCAGGTATGTTAACAAAACTGTTCAGATCAGTGGGGTTTGTTCAGTGCAGCAATGAACTGTTCAGTCATTAGTCCTCTGAGAGAAAGATTCTTCCAATGAATTTTAGAAATCCTCAACCACTTCTTTAAACCCAGGAGCTTCTTTTGCATATTCTGGAACAGATTGTTTCCAGATCCTAATGAAAGTATTCTGGCACTACTTTTTCTAAGCTACTTTCAAAATTGATTTGTTCCAGTTGAGTTTATTTCACAGTCAGCCTCATCCTTGTGTTCTGAATTGTGGTTTGTAGCATGGTATTTGTTTGTTCTTTCCCAAAGACAAGTTGAGTGGGTTTAAATATATCCTAAAGTTGTTATTTTTAAAGCAGTTAACAGCAAAAGTTTACATTTATCAGATAATCAATACCACAAAGTTGATATTATTTGCAGTGTTTCCTAGGATAGAACATGAAAGGAACATGAAAGTAAACACAGGAATCAGAATGGGAATATTCTCTGTCTTTCTATAAAAAAGAAGGGTCCTTTACACTCATTAGATCCCCTTTTATAGAAGGTAAAAGTAGCATCATTTTAATCTTTAGTTAAACATTCCAAACTTCGAATTCTGGAACTACAGAACATTTTCTAAAACAAAAAGCAAACAAACAAAATAAAAGACAAAACTCTGGATACTTTAAAATAATGTTCCCTTCCCCCACCTTTACTTGGCCTTTCTGTAAATCATTTTAGCATTGTGAGGATATCTGTTTTTAAAGGTTTAGGGCAATTTAATTATTTGGGGAGTCCTTAATAGGTTCCTCAGGACAATTTAATTATTTGGGGAGCTCTTGATAGAACAATTAAACTTTTTGGGTGATGCCTTAAGCTTAAGGCATCATGGGGAGCCCTTGATAGGTTCCTCAGGACAATTTAACTTTTTGGGGACCCTTGATAGGTTCCTCAGGACAATTTATTTGGGGACCCTTGATAGGTTCCTCAGAGATGTCTGAGGGATTCCTGCTGAGTTCTCTTTGGGTTCCTCAGGAGTCCGACGCTCTCAGAAAGGACACTTGGGAGTAAATGAGATTTCCTTTTGTTTCCAGCCCTTTGTTATTTATGACATGAACTCTTTAATGATGGGAGAAGACCAGATCAAGTGCAAGCACGTGTCCCCCCTGCAGGAGGAGAACAAGGAGGTGGCCATCCGCATCTTCCAGCGGTGCCAGTTCCGCTCCGTGGAGGCCGTGCAGGAGATCACGGAGTTCGCCAAGAACATCCCGGGATTTGTCAACCTTGACCTCAACGACCAAGTAACTCTCCTGAAATACGGGGTGCACGAGATCATCTACACCCTGCTGGCCTCTCTGATGAATAAGGATGGGGTTCTGATATCCGACGGACAAGGGTTCATGACGCGGGAGTTCCTGAAGAGCCTGAGGAAACCTTTTTGTGACTTTATGGAGCCCAAGTTTGAGTTTGCTGTGAAGTTCAATGCACTGGAATTAGATGACAGCGACCTGGCAATATTTATAGCTGTCATTATCCTAAGTGGAGGTAAGTGCTCTCTTATTTGCATGGGGGTTTTTTAGAGGATGGATTTGGCACTTTTAACTCCTGCCCAAACAGCAAAGTGCTCAGTCTCACAGTGTGAGAGTGAGTGAATTTACACTGAGCTTTTTTAGTCATTTTCAAATTTCTTTCTGTTGGTTGCCCTTTATTGGGTTTCAGACAGAAACTGAAAATGGAAATGCCCCAGTATCCGTGATGGAGCTGGAAATGCCTGCTAAGTCATCAGTTCATTTAGGCAGAAAACAAAATCAGGGCTATCTTTTGGAAAACAGGAAGGGTGAAATTTCACTGGCAGAAGCTAAAGTTCTGCAGATTTTTTTTTGAACCTGCAATTAGATTGTGTGGCTTGCTAATTGAACACAAATAGCTTTGACTCCAGAACGATTTCAAACTGTAGATGGTATTGGACTTTCAGGGTTATGTTGCTTTTCATTGCTCTTTCATTTGTGCAAGGTTTTGTTCGTCTGTAGAAGGAGGAGGAAATGCATTTGTCAGGAAAATGACAGTCTCCTAAAAAAACAAAACAACAGCCATTGTGTGTTTCTTCAGCTTTCCTCAGCTGCTCTGCTTTATCTTCATACATCACACTTTGAGCAAAGCATAAACCTGCAATCCCAGTTATCAGGCTGCCCACATCCAACACCTCACTGAACAAACACAGACTCCATCCCAGCTTTTCAGCAGCCAGGCAGTGTTCTCTGCCCCTGGGGTGATGTCACCCTTCTGTCCTGTGAATTAGTGATGCCTACCAGGAGTTATTTCACTCAGACTCCTTCAGATTTATTGCAGGCACATCGAAGCTGTTACTTTGGCCAACACTCCCAAGGCAGTGATGTTGCACAAATAAAATCTTGCCCTACTGATTTGTGTGTATTTTGGCCCAAGGTGGAGCTGCACATATCCATGGCAGGAATGTGCTGAATGCTCCGGATTCGGCTCCTCCGCGGAGCAGCACCGAGGATTTTGTTATTAAATTACATTTCAGCAATCAAACACAACCTCCTGCTATTGTTCTAGAAACAGCCCTGCTGCTGGGAGGGCACTCTTAGGTAAAACTGCATTTAAAACCACCTTCAGTTCCTCCTGGCACCGTGTTTCATTCAGGAAAAAGAAAGGGTCACAATAAAATTTGTTCTGCTAATTCCACTTCCAACAAGAATTCCTCCCAGAAATTCCCTTGTGCATGATCCCTGAGGATTCTGCAGTAGCTCAGGAAGGAAAACACCTTGCTGCTGTATTTTTGGTTGGTTTTGGTGAGAGAGGAGAAATGGTACAAGCCTCTCAGGGCATTACTCCAAACATGCCAATATTTTGTGGGTTTTGGTATAATGAAATGTGACAGATGAGAAAAAGGCCTCTCAAAATTCACTCCTAACTTCAAAAAGGGAACTTGTATTCTGCAAAGCCCTGTCCTCAGCAGTGTTTGCTTTCCACCAGAAGAAATAGGAATGATGGAACCAATCTCACATTTTAGTTTGCAGGAGGACAATGATTCACATACAATAATTAAATGTATTTTATGTGAATCACTGTTAATGAATAATAATAATAATAATATGAAGAATAGTATTAATTGAATAATTAACTGTGTTGAACCAGATTTATCAGTATGTCTCCTTTTTCTCCAGAATAATTTGTGAACAGGGACCTATAAAGAACTAATGAATTTGAATCAAGTAACTGGAGCAAATTCTGAAACAAATCTGTAGAGACAAATAAATCCATATAAATAAAAATCACTCTAGGAATTTGCTTTAATTTCTTGATAACAAAGACCTCCCTAACTTTTTTCAGAACTTCTTTTTGTCTTTGCAAAAAGCATGATAGCTCCTTGAAAAAAAAAA
>WEIU01004886.1:213765-252108 GCA_013389925.1 Aegithalos caudatus | reverse complement strand
AGTTTATGGTTTGAAAACAATTAAGCTTTGTTGCCAATTAAAGAAAGCTTTTATCATGGAATTTACAGCCAGATATGGTATCTATTGAAGTGGATGCATTCTGTGGGATTAAAATGTCTTGTGTGGTATAAAACTGAGTCCTATTTCTCAGCTGTCTCAGACATCTCTGTAAGAGCTACACCCTTGCAAAATTGTATTTCTGTAAGACCTATTTGAATACAGCAAGATGATTTCACTGAGAACAGGATTTCAAAACCAGAGCACCTTGAGGACTTGACTTGCTGCAGGAATCCTGCAAAGCTGAAATCCCTTCACGAAATCCCATGTACAAACACCTCTAACAGAAAACCAGTTTGTGAAACCCAAAAAGATCCCAGCCAGGGGCTCTGAATGTCAGTGAATCTGTTATTACCTAGTGAAATTATGCTAATTCTGCTGGCTCCATGGGGGCTGGCTCTTGTGCAGCTCTAACAGAAGAGGGGAAGGGAAAGGGAAAGATAATTCCAGCTGGAACATCACACATAGAAAGCTTCTTGTTGGGAAGTGTTTGCAATTTGACACAAATCCTATAAAACTCTTCAGCTTTTGATAACCAAACAGCTGCTTTAGCATGTTATCTAAAAAGGCAAAAAGCCCAAAGCACAGCAATAAGGAGCTGACAAATTAACTGTAATAGCAACAGATGGAAAATACTCCCACTCCCACAGTTGGTTTTACTGTTCCTGAGCTGCTCAGTGCAGCCTCTCTCTGCCTCAACTATTCCAAGTGTTTCTCTGAAATCATTTTTGGACAGCTGCTCTTACTGTTGGTGCTGGAAAGCAGAGTAAATGGCAAGCAAAGTCTTGTATTCTGATTTTAATGCTGATCAGACTCTGTGTGACCATAGGATTTCTTGTTTGTACAACAGAAATGTTTTTGGCCATCAACAGCAGCCCCAAACCCTCACTTTGACATCCTCTCAGTTGTGGTGACTGTAAAAGACACACTTTGGATAAATTAGATTTGGAAAGCCTTTTTTCAGGAGATATTCTTCCTCTGTGCCACTGAGACTCATTCTCAATCAGTAGTGAGTGCTCTGCTATACATGAAAAAGGACTGAAGCATCTTTAAAAAGATCACATCCACCTGGGCTGAAAACGAGCTCTGTCACAGGAAGGTTTAAGGAGAAAAAGCTGGATGGGTCTGTTTGGGCAGGAAAGAGAACACTCCAAACCTTATTGGGACAATTCACATATTGAGTGGGCAAACTCAATCAAAACAAGCAGGCTGTTATCAACAAAGAAAAAGCTTAAAAGGGAATTTTGTAGCATGGATGGACTTGGAATTGTTGAGTATTATCTTCTGCAGTGGTTGGGCACAGCAGTGTTTGGATACAGGAATGAATGTTTGGGGCGGAGTATCCCTGTAAAATTCCACACTCTGTCAGTCAAACTGGTATTTAAATCCAGACAAGTTTCTAAAGTCACTTTTTCTGTTTTCAGTGGGTTTTTTTTACCCTAAATTTTAAGCCACAAGTCGCTGCTCCTGCTGTAAACAGTGTATTCAATTATTTTGCTGCATTCTCAGATCAGCAAAATTTGAGGTTTTATCACTGACCATCACCAAGGAGTAGTTCCTATTTCACTGCCACACAAATCCTGCACTTCATCAGAACAAAGAAATGCTTTGTAATCAGAGCAAGATCTGCAGATCGTCACTGGAGGCACTGAACCAAAGCCCTGGTGACTCCAACACATGTGACAGTCTCAGAAGACAAACCTCAAACTGCTGAGTCACATCTGCCTCAGCAAAACAAAAAAGAAGGAGCACGTGTTCTCTCAGCCAGATCTTTGCCTTTTTTTAACTGAAATTTTAGATACTGAGATTTTTGAATGTGGATTTAAATGCAAAATGCATTTATTCAAAGACAATGAAATGTAAAGATGTGCAGGTAGCAATTTCTTATGTGAGGAACAGGTAGAAAAGATAGAAAACTTTATTATTATTATTAGGGACATGAAAGAGGCAACCAAATAAGTTAGGAAATAAACAAATAAAGTATTTCCCCCTGAAAATACTTTATAGAATATCAATTTACACAAAGTGGTATTGCTGGCACTCAGAACTTGGGGGTTATTGGCCTTTCCCAGTCACTGTGAACATTTTCTTTCTTAGAAGTTTCCTGCACAGTTTTCAAACCAGTAAAAGCAGCTGTGGGACAAGTGAAAACATAAAGAAAATGTTAATAAAGAAACATAAAAATAACAGGGAACTGTGGTGCTCTCCTGGCATTTTCCTTTTTCCTGCAAGGCACAACCCTCTGCAGCTCCTTACTGAACAAAACTCACCTTTTGGTACAAAACCAAAATAGTCTGGAGCATATATATTTCAGAGCATTTCAACAGCTTTAAATATACCATAATAGCTGGATGTTTAGGCTTTTGCCTCTTACTTCCTTTTTTTTTCTGGTTTAGATAAGTTTCTTGGAACAGAAGCAGCATTTTCCTCTGGAAGGGGATTTTACTGAGAAAGTATAGCAAACTGTCAACACCCAAAAAACACTGCCCATATCCTGAAGTTCTCATTCATGAAAAATCTCTCCTGCCTTCAATGAGAATTTTCCTTCCTCTTGAATTGCCTTATTTAAAAATAACATCTGATGATCTTTTAGGCTTTTGTCAGAGTCATCTTTTCTGCCTCTGGTTCCACTGGGTCATTAGAAAATCACCAGAGTGGGGTTTTTTGAGGGGTTTCAGGATTTTAGCCATGGCAGTTCCACTGAACTCCAATTGACCTCAGACACCCAAATTCAGGGGTAAATGGATAAATTCCAGACCCAGGGGAGTTTCCCCCTGGACTCTGGAGCACAATATTTGAATTGGGATTTGCTCCTGAAAAACTCACACCCCAAAAAATTCCTACCCCAAAGGAGCAGGGGGCAGAGGGAGATGAATCTCAGAGGAACTCAAGGCCACATCTTTGTGCTCTCTGATTTTTTTCTGTCCCTGCACACTGAGTCATGCCCAGCTAGCCCAGAGTTCAGCTGCAATGCACAAGGAACATTTAAAGCTATCATAACCCCAAATCAAATAAACAATTTAACAAAGTTAAGCGGCTTTCACTGCTTAGACATTCAACATTTCATTAGCTTTCGGTGCTGCAGAATCAAATAAAGGCATTGAGTTTATGCCTTTTTTTCAATTTTTGATGAGTCCACCTCCACTTTAGCAGGAAACATTTTTAGTGGCAGCAACTAAATGCAAATCCATCAGGGTATATGTTGATTTTCTAGCTCTGAAGGTCTGAAATTTGGTGAGTTTCAGAAGGATGTCAACTCGATTCTGCAGCCCATGTAATCAAAAAATGAATATCTAACATTTATCAAAAATTCTTTAGGTATCTTTTAAAAATCGCTCTAAAATATTGCCAAAGGAAATTCATAAAAAGGAACCTTTTGTTATAATTACTCCCAGGCTTTTTGAACCAGATTTTATGGGGTTAGCAATTGAATGGGATAAATAAATGATGTCTGCAAGACAAGCATATTGACAAATATCCAGGTTCACATTCAAAATTACTTTTATTCCTATCTTTGAAACACTCTGCCTAAACTTCACCTCTTGGAGAGCTAAGTATCCTTTCCTGATCAGTGACCTTCATTTTCAGGGCTGTGCACTCATTGGTTTTCCTGCCAGCTTTGCCTTTTAGTTTACACTGAGGGTTTGTTTCCCCCTGTAAAGTAAGTAAAGCCACAATGTATTTATAAAGAGCTTTGTTTTCTCTCAGCCTTTTTGCCAGCACAAGTCGAGCTGAGCTAGGAGAACTCAGTGCTCAGAAAGGTTACCAAGATCACAGGAAATAACAGCTTATTTTTTATGTTTTTAATAGAGATCAGCCTCTTGTCCTTGCTGAAATGGAATTATTGCCCTAAGGAAGTGATTTAAGGCTTGCAGTAGGCACTGCTTTTTATTGATCAACCTTTGAAATTAATTTCATAGCTACACAGCAAATTTTATTTGAGTTATTAACTCTTTTCACAATGTATTATGATATTTGGGATGTGTTACCCAGGATTAAGTATTTTAGCAGTAACAAATTCATGGTTGTCATTGTCATATGTCAGGATTTAGCAAAGTTAAGCGGCTTTCATTGCTTAGACATTCAACATTTCATTAGCTTTCAGTGCTGGAGAATCCAATAATGCAGATGTTGAGTTTATGCCTTTTTTTTTCTTTCTTTCTTTTTTTTTCTTTTTTTTTTTAATTTTGATGGGTTCACATCCACCTTAGCAGGAAACATTTTTAGTGGCAGGAGCTACACACAAATCCATCAGAGTATATATTGATTTTCTAGAAGTTAATTATCTGATACAGATTGTTTATCCCCCATCTCACTCTTTTTTTTTTTCCCTCACACACTCCCAGTTTACTGTGGTAAATCCACTGTAGTGGAATATAAACCCAGTTCTGAAACCCCTCAGAGCAAATCCCAGAGAAATCTATCAAACCACCTGATGGTCAGAGAGCTCCCAGGAAATGCCATCTGTAAAGGCTTCATTTGCTAAGAAATTTGTAATAAATTGATGTTACCATGCTGATAAACGCACAACCCTTTTTCTCCCGAGACCACCCAGTGGAAATGTTTCCAAGACAAGTCCTACAACCCCTTTGAGCCAATCCCAGTGAAAGCTTACAAACCACCTGGTGGTTACACAGTCCCCAGGAAATGCCGCATGTAGAGGCTTCATTTGCTAAGAGATGTGTAAGAAATCAATGCACGAGATTGATGTTACCATGCTGACAAACTCACAACCCTTTTTCTCCCAAGACCACCCAGTGGAAATGTCTGAGGTTTTAGCAAACTAGTTTTATCCAAGACTAATCCTACAACCCTTTTGAGGCAAACCCATTGGAAGCTTACAAACTACCAGATGGTCAGAGAGCTCCCAGGAAATGCCACCTGAATTTGCTAAGACAGGTGCAAGAAATCAACGCAGAAGATCGATGTTACAGTGCTGATAAACTCACAACCCTTGTTTTTCCCCCCAGACCGCCCGGGGTTGTTAAACGTGAAGCCCATAGAAGACATCCAGGACAACCTTTTGCAAGCCCTGGAGCTGCAGCTGAAGCTGAACCACCCCGAGTCCTCGCAGCTGTTTGCAAAGCTGCTGCAGAAAATGACGGACCTCAGGCAGATCGTCACGGAGCACGTGCAGCTCCTGCAGGTCATCAAGAAAACCGAGACGGACATGAGCCTCCACCCACTGCTACAAGAGATCTACAAGGACTTGTATTAATGAGCAGAGCAGTTCTTAATCCCCTGACGTGATGTATGTTCTTCAGATTGCACTATCTCTTTGAGGGAAAAAAAACTTTGCGTACCTAAGAAATTACTGTGAAACAGCATTTAAAAAGAGAGAGCTTAGTATAGTAGATCTATTTTATGCATATTGTTTATAAAGACACATTTACAATTTACTTTTAATATTAAAAGTATCTATATCATGAAATTGTTGGCAGTATTTTCAGAATTAATTTTTTTAACTACGTTATTTCTTAAAATTGCTTGTTCGAGTATGATCGATGCTTCACTCAAGCATGCAGTTAAATTTTCAGCTAAATAAAGACCTTTCTCCTTGAACATTTCCAGGGAAATGTTTGAAGTATTAACGTTCGATTTTGTGCTCCCGAGGCAGCAGCAAAATTAAATTCAGTCCCAGATTAGTGTAACTTCCCAAGAGAGTTTCAAAGGCCAAAGGGAGATGTGTCGGGTCTGAAAATGTTCGTGCCTTCCACAGTAAGATTGGAATATTTTCAGGTCTGAAAATATTTGTGCCTTCCTCAGTAAGATTTGACACTGACAGAGCTCTGTAAAGGGGGCTTAGTGTAGGGAAAAATGAGGCTCCTCACTGGTGGGCAAACTGAAAAATCAGATGCCATTTCAAGAGCTAATTAAGGAAGGAACATGCACTGCTCAGCACTCTTATGAAACAGAGTCCTTCTGATTCCTCTGCTCATGCAAGTTTGAGATAGGTGGTGGAGCAGCAGCTCCTCCAATTCCCACCCCACAGCAGCCAGAACAGAGCTGGAATAGGTCGGTGCAAACCTCTTGGCCTGAGACCTTCCCCAGTTATTGGATAAACTGCTGTTGAACAACAGCCAAAATATCACGGCAAATTGCAATGTTGTGACAATTTAACTCCTAAACAAAAGCAAGGTTTGGATTAATTCTTGTGTAAAGATAAAGCTGTGATGGAAATGCTGCACCAGGAGTTCAACTTGAGCGCTAGATGTTCATCCAAGGATGCTGGGAAGTCTTCCTACTCTTGAGGTCATTGGTTTTCTTGCATGTGTTGCCCTATAATGTCAGCTAAGAGTTCCACAGGGAGTCATGCACAGCAGAGCCAACAAATTTAACAGAAGATAAATTTCTTAATAATGTCATTTTGGGGTATTCATGGTACTGAGGTGAGAGATTCATATTTCACCCACCCACATTTCAGAGTTTGTGAATGTGACCCCTGACTAAATCAAGCAGGGGGGACCCACAAGGGGTGGGCCAGAAGAGGGAATACTGGGGGAAAAAACCACTATTTGTAACTTACCTATCAAAATAAGGAGAGGTCCCCAATATCCTTGGTTTCCTCCCCATGACTATATTCTATTTATGTAGCAAAAAATGTGCCTTAAACTGAGAGAAGGGGAGTGGTGATCCCTAAGTGGACAAAGAGGTGGTGTAGGTGTGAGTAGGATCTTCAGGGAGTAGAAATTGGCTTTGCTCCTAATGTAGACCTTGAAACTCTTAAGCCAATGCAAGTTATGCAATAAAGAAGCTGAGAGATGTAAATATGAAAATGAATCCTTCAGCTCAGGCCTTCTACACCTGGAAACGTTTCCTGCTGCTGATTTCAGGTAACCTCTGGGCCTAAGGTCAGAAGTGAGAGTTGTTCCCACCAGGAAGTTTGGGGAATTGGATCATTCAGCCTCTAGGTTTAGAGCCCCCAGGTGGAATTGCACTGAGGTGAAGTCACGGTGAGGCTGGAGAGAGCAGCTTTGATCCTGGCCAGGCTTGCAGTGAGGTCATTTCAGGTAGCTCAGAAAGGATGGCCCTGGAGTAAACACAGCATTGCAGTTCATGCTCAGCACTGCAGGTTTGCTGCACATTTCAGGTTGCTCCTGCTGAGTGTGGCACTGGCAGGAATTACATTCACACTTTCATGGCTGTTACAATGCAAAAGAAAATATTATCTCTCTGGTTTAAGTAATTTCCCAGTGTTCCTTTGAAGTGTTGCCTTCCATGAGCTGGCACTGGAATAGACCCCAGCTCCAACACTGAATTCCTGGAACAACACCACCCAGCAAGAACCATGAATGGGAGCCCGCACTTCTTAAACAACCCCAATTTCCTACTGGCTTCCCTTGAAATGGAAATCCAGAAGTAGCTTCAAATAAAAAGGAATTTTAGGGCATGCCTGTCCTTATAGAAGTAATGCTCAAAATTATTTGAAGATAAGTGGCAGAGGTGCTCTGACAGGGAAATTGAGTTCAGCGCTTTGTTAAAGTACTGAAAAAAAATCTGTGTAACCCAGCAGCACCTTAACCAAAGAGCTTCATCCCACTCCTGCAAGAGACAATATTTCTGAAACTGTCCATTCAGCTGTGGCAGTGTCTAAGCCACTCAGTCCAAAAATCCCTGTGTTTTGAGAGTGGTAGTGCAATCATAATCAGAAGAGTTTCGCAGGAATGGGTGTTATCCTTCGTGAGGATGAAGGCACTGAATGCCCAAAAGCCTCCACTTTTCTTTCAACTGTATCAGCTGCTCTAATAAAATATATTGTTCTCCCTACACCCTTTCTTCTCTCACATATTGATATTATTCACCCTGTTTTCCTCAAGCCATGCAAAATGTTAATTTTTTATGTGAGTTACTAATCACTGACATGTTCTGATTCTAAGAGGTTACATCATGGTTAAGAAGTTTTTGCCTGAAATACTTTTCTACAAGAATAGGTCTTAAGGGAAAAATGTTCATTTAATGGACAATTGCTATGTACTAATTTAGAACAAATGACTGTTATGAGGATATGAAAACATTTTCTCAAAAAATAGCATTTTCTCTTGTGAATTATATTCAGAATTTTGATCTAATTGTAAATACTTTCTGTTTCTATGGGACTTTATTTATTAAAAACAAAAACTTGCTAATGGGAGTTCATCAGTAGGTTGTAATACTTTCAGACTCTCTGGAGTTTTGGGTAGATTGGGCTACGCCATAAATGAACAATTTGGGTTTTGATCTTCAGTGCTACTAAAAACATTTAACAACTCAAAAATAGAAGCAGTCAGCTGGTACATGCCTGCCTTTGAAGAGCCCGCTTTTGCTGGTGCTGTGCTGTTCCTTAGTCATCTGTGCACTACATCATAATATCCTCAGGGATGATGTGGGATCCTGGAGGCTCTCACAGGCTTTGAAACCCCTGGGCTGTTATTCTGTGTTGTATTTCACACTGATCTGCTTTTTCTGTGGAGGAACTGGAGGTACATTGAGTGCAGAGAAAGTCACTGCATGTCCCTGCACATCCAGCCCATTCCCCTTGCCCTGTCAGGCATCAGAACATTCCTGGTAGGAGCTCAAAGATCCCTGTTCAATGGGAAAAATTACCTTCTTCAGAAAACATTGGTGACCATTTCTCCAGCCAATGTTGCTGTGAGATCCTGGAATGAGAACTGGGAGGAGAGAAAAGTATTTCCATCATCCCCATTGTGATGGCAAAGGCAGCCCTGACCATTTCAGTCACAGTTTCTGTAACAGCGAGGAAAACCCCCTTGTCCCACTGGTGCAGATAATTCACCACCCTTCAGCACTCCCCAGCAGAACCTTCTCCCAACACAGCCAGCCCTCAGCACTCCAAAACACTGGAAAATAGGAAATGGGCTTCCAAAAAGCTGCTCTCCCCCCTTGTGTGGCTGAGCCCCCTCCCTCAGCTAACACACCACAGGCTCCAGTCCCTGTGGGTGCAGATAAGCCCTGAAGGATCAGGATTTAATATTTGTTTTGTAGCTGTAAACTCTGTCTTGAGGTTGGGTATGTTTTAATGGGACTTTTTTCCTTTTAAACAAGAGGTAATATCCCTTAAATGGATGTGACATCAGCTTTGTAAACACAAGCAACACAAAGCTGCAGCTAGAGATTTATAGGAGGAAAACAAAACTGAGGGGGAACAACCCCAGCAAACACCTCCTGGATCAGCAGCTCAAATATTTCAGGCAAACATTTCAGGTCCTTATTCAAGCACTGGAAAAAACTATGGGTCTCACCATAAACCCCATCCCAAGTGCCTTGTCTGAAAACCTGTGGTTAAAATTCAGCTGCACAGGGCTGTACCCAACTCCACAGGTACAAGAAATGTTCTCCCATTCTTCTCAGCACTACCCAGCCCTGCAAATAATGGTTGTAGGAAAAAACCATTTCAGAACTTCTGGATTTTCATTTGGGTACTCAGGGTACAGGGAGGAAATTAGGCAGCACATCTTCAGTGGCTTGGAGTAAACACACAGGAGGCAACAACTGACCCAACAAAAGAAGAAAGGAGGAAATGATTCCACAGCTTTGGATGCAATAACAGTGTTGGATAACGTGTGTGTGTGCAGGATCTTTGGATACAATATAAATGCAGCTTTGGGTGCAATATAACAGTGTTAGAGATGTGTGTGTGCAGGTTCTTACAGGATTTTACCTTTATTTCTTTCTAAGAGCCAAGACCTGGTGTTTGCAAGAAGTTTTAGTGTGCCAAAGCCAATAAACAACATCTATAAATTTATATGCTCCCAAAATAGGAAAAGTTTGTTCAATTCACAGTCTCTTTCACTCTTTGTTGCTTAATGTGACAGATACTGAAGCATTTCAAGTCTGTAGCTTGGCTAGATCATGTAGCAGGAATTCTCTGAGCAAGTCTTGCTCTGGGCATGCATTAGTCAAGGCAGTAACTCTCAGACTTTTGGGGTTAAATGCTTCAGGACTTCTTTTAAATGTGAAATTAATTCACTTGGATAGATTTTTGCGAATGCCTGAGATCAATTCTCAACTCTCAAATGGGATGAGTTTCTAATTAGGATTTTAACTAACTGAACGTGGCCCTCAACCCTGCTATGGAAAAGGGTAAAGCCAAAAAAGAGCCTTAGCTGCTGATGAAAATAGCCCTTCTATTGAGACACAAACTGGTTAAGGGCTTTCTTTTTAATTATTAAGCTTCCTTAGTGTGCTGGAAATGGGGGAGCATTTTCATAACAGTGTTGGCCAAGAGGAATATCCATTGCTCATTATGTTATATGCTGTTACCCAACGAGGTTTTTTTAGCTCAGTGGAGACAGCAAGGGAGAAGTGAACTCTCCAGAGGCAGGGGAGGGAAGGAGGAACACGCAGCACCATTGGTTCTCACACTGGGAAGAGCTGGCAGTGCAGGAGGAGATCTTGTCCTGCTTGCTGCAACGATGATTAAAGCATTCTGTTGTGTCAGCATATCCTTGGGTTGTTAGTGCTAACTCTCAGCTGGCCATATCCTGCCAGATTTGCAAGCAAAGCCTGCCAAGCCATCTCAACAAAAATGTAGCTTTAAATATTATAAATGATGCTGCATTTTGCTGTGGAAATGTTTCCTGAAAAGGCTGTTCCAAAACATCCTTTATTGTTGGGGGAGGGGAATAAAAGGGGCCTGGGAGAGGGAGGAGGGAGGAAAAAGAGCTACTTTTAATAGACTTTATTTTTTTTTCTTTTGAGGCCACAGATTCATTTCACATCATTCTGTAAGACCAAATGGATTTTTTTTTTCCCAGTCACTATAAAACATTACAGTAATAATTCTGTATGTAAGTTTTGGCAAGTAAGCTGGAGTGGGAGGAAGGACAGAGGGCATCTGATTTTCTAAAGGATTGCAGTGAGGGATTTTGCAATTGATCAGTTAGTAAAACCTTCTTGATGAACATCTGCTTGCTGGCAAGGGAGACCTGTCTTCTTCCTGCTTCAATAAATGAAAAATCTCAGCAGAGTGAGGGAGGTGGCTCCTGAAACAAGAGCAAGCTTTGGGTTCTAGACATTCAAAAATGGCTTTGGGTCTCCGTTGATAGCAGGATCACATCAGGGGCTGATCAGTGAGAATCAGATGCTCTTGGTGAGCTTTGGTTGTTGTGTTTCCTTCTCTTCCTGCCCGTGGCATAGAACCCAAACCACGAGCACTGACCCACGAGCAGCACCCTGAGCAGTTGTGCAGAGACAAATTCAAAGCTGCCCACGTTCACAGTTCCAGCTGGGGTCCCTTTGCATGGGGAGATCCTTTTGGAAAGAATGCAGGCTCACTAAAGTCCTTCCCACTTCAGCCTCAAACCAGGATAAATGAAAGGAAAGGAATGATCAGAGTGGTGCAGTCAGGAGTAAATTAAGATGTGTACAATGTAAAGGAGTGGGTTTGTTGCTGTGTGTTGGAATCCAGGTTATGTTAAATTTGCTGTCTCTTAGCTGAACTTTAATCAAAAGATCCAGGAGCTCTTCAGCTGAATATTTCCCTCAGCTGAATATTTATTCTTTTATATTTCTTTTCTCTTCAGTTTTCACGTTTTAATTGAGATTAGTGTGACTAAATCTAGGCTGGTAGGAAAGGCACAATGATGTGCAGGTTCCTCTGCACCTGGACTCTGCCTGAACAGCTTCAGTAAAATATTTGCTATTTTCAGTCTATGCATTTTTACAATAAAATATAAACAGGGGTAATAAAGCCAGATTCAAAGAAGATAGGACTTCCACAGTGCTTTGCCTTTGCAAGATCAATTTATGGAATAAAATTCCCTGAGTCCCCCTATTAAGCTTGCACTTCAGTTCTGTGGAAAAAGGCAATGAAAAATGACTATCAGAGAGAGGCTTGTTCTAAATATTAAAAATAAAACATATCAGATTCTCAGTAAATTAATAGCCTTTTTATTTTGCAGTTGTTATTGATCAAAAAATAAAAATAAATGAAGTTGGTGGAAATTTAACTGGGAGTTCTTCACCTTCTCTTCTGGGTGGGATCTACAGTAAAGGCTCTGCATTTCCCATTGCAATTCCAGGGTGCAGAGTCTGCTTGCAAGCGTAATTCAAATGCTAAAATGGCCTTGGAGGCAATGGCATCATACCAAAATGAAGTTACAGGCAATGGAGCCATGCTAAGAAATGGATTTTGAAAACAGGACAGGGTTGCAAAGGTGGCTTCTAGGAGTTGCTTGGAGAGTCTGGGTGCTGAAGAGGGCACTTTTAGCACCCAGCAGTAAAAATTCTGTATCACAAAGAGGGTATTTTCTGAAGTCAGCTATTTTTGGTTCCCCAAAAGCATTTGTTTCTTGTGGGAGGTTGTGAGGTGTTCACCTGCCAGCTCCAACATGAGTGGCACCACAAGAAATTGTCAGTAGTGGAAATTATACAACTCAACCCAAATATTATCACAGAAAGGGCTGGGTTGGAAGACACCTTCAGCAACATCTAATTCCAATTCCCCTGCCATGGGCAGGTATGTATTGTGAGGGAGGAACCAGTGGGCTGTAAAGCACCCAGTTATGAATTTGATATTTAATCTCTCCTCCCTGTTTGCTCTGCACTTCCTTTGGTACACAATAAAGCTGTGCTTAACCAGCACCAAGCCTGGCACGCAGCTAACCCAGAGTTTCACTGGAAACTGCCCATGCAGGGGAAGAGTCTCCACTCTGGGATCAAGCCTAGGATGGGGAAGCTGCTCACATTTAGAGAAAATTCCCATTTGTGTTATGAGCGACCCCACTCGGGGGCTCGTGGTCTGGGTTGTGTTCACTCCCACTCTGACAAGGTTTCCAGGAGAAGTCTTTGGCCAGGACTTGGAGGGTTGGCCTCTGTTGGAATGATGTACAAATGAGTTCCATGGCTCCCAGGGAGGAGGGGTTTGGGTGCCCAATGTGAGCAGGATTTGATCCTAAATGGAGCACTGGGGATACTTGCCCCAAGTGTGCAGGAGGGATGCTGAGGAACAGTAGAGATGATTTGAAGAACAGATCAGGCACTAAAAATAGTGAAAATGGATTGCCATGAGCAGGGAGTGAATCCTGCACTGCCAGCACTGCCATCCTGGGCTGGGCTCAAGCCTCACTGAATTCCAGCAGCTGAGAAATTTCTTTCTGTACAGCCAGAATCCTCAAACTTCCTCTTGCAGGAACATTATTATCCAGTCGTGGGCATTATTAAAACAAGAGGGAGAGAGCAGATGTTGTCATCCCAAGGTGTCTGCCTGCTTTGCCTGGCTCAGATCACTCCATAAAGCACGAGGAGCAGAGCCAGGGCGAGGCAGGGGCCAGCCTGTGGCTCCTGCTGCACCCCAGATTCTTCCCATTGTCCCCAGTTCCTGTCCCCTGCATCCTGCTGTCCCTTGCTGGCTGCCTGTCCTGCTCAGGGTTCTGGCACGTTGGTGTGCAGCCAAGGGGCTGAGGATACAAGTGAGAGCAGCATTTCCTTCCCCCAGCCCATTGTGCCAGGGCTGTGCAGCCCAGCTGCTCCTGCCCTCCCCAGCCATCCTGAGGTCAGTGGCAGCCTTGAGGCAGCTCGGGGGGAGCAGCAGGGCAGCTCCAGGTGGAGCAAAACCTTCTCCCAGCAGCTCAGGGTGGGAGGGAGCTGAGAACTCACAATTTAAAGTGCTTGTATTACTTAGTAAGAGAAGCTCTGAAGCTTGAAGTTTAAAGTTTAGTGATATTATTTTTTGAAAAGTTAGTTAAACTTTAGTTGCAGCAAAAATAATGTAGCTTTGTGAAAATTCTTAGATAGAATAGGTAGAATTCTATATGTAGAATTTGTGTTAGAATTTGTGTTTGCTTTTGTACGTTAATATTGACTTAGAATTGGTTTAGTCAGACTATAGAAAAAATGTTCCCTGCTGAGTGTGGAAACAGGGGAACCCTCCTGCAAAAGCAGATCCCAATGTGATCAACAAAACGAGGCTTTGGTCTGCACTGGGGTGAAAATGAGACAGTTCAAAGCTCCCATGGTCACATCAAGAAAGTGCAGCTTGTGAAGCTCAGCCACACTCTTAATTTCCAGCCACAATACTGGGATTTAATCTCCCTCACTCCAGCAGGTATCGTGGTCATTGCAGGCAGTGCCCCTGCCACTGATTTTCCTGATGAAAAAATATTATTAAAATATTATAAGATAAAAATTTCCTCTTGCACTTTGCACAAATGAAAAGACACAAAAAGCCCCAGTGGTCATCTGAAGGGCAGTGCAGGGACTTGAAATCCCTGTCCCTCACACTGCAGCTCTCACTCATTGGCCTCTCCCAGCTCGGCATTCCCAAGGTCTGGGATCCAGAAGTGCTGAGCAAAAAGCAGCTGGGCTCTACACACTTAAATCCAGATTTCAGAGCCTGAAATAGGCCCTGGTGTTGAAATGCTTGTGCAATTCACACAAGCAGGCAGAGGAGGGACAGCAGCGTGTCCAGGAGACACAACAAACACTCTCCTTTACATTCTAAATGAGCCTTCCAGGAGGAGATGGAGCTGTTACCCAATGTCATGGTGTTTGTTGCTTGTTGTTTGTTTGTTTTTAATTTTTTTACAAGACATTCCAAGGTGCCCTCCAGATTTTTGGAGAAACGTCTCGCGTGCATTTTATTTTTTTACTCCTTTTCAGTAAAATGACAACAACAAAATGAACGAGTCCCATGCTGCACAGCAGACAATGTTTCTTAACAGGGTTTTAAAAGCTTGTTGTTACACAAATACAATTCCTGCTGCCAAGAGCAAGCTAATATATTCTTGGCATGCCTGGTGAGCCTTAAATCACAGATAGTGGGTACATCCTGCCTGACAGCCAGAGGAGCAAAATTTCACTGTGATAGGTGCAGGGTAAAGAACTTTGTGTTCAAAATCGAGCCTGCCTCACTCTGCTCAGACACACAAGAGCTCCTGGAGCTCCTTTTGCATGTCAGGACTGCAGGGCACAAGGATGTTGTCAGATGATTCTATCTCCTGGTTTTCTTAGAAATTGCCCCAGCTGCGTTTTAATGCTGCTGCCACAATTTGAAATTGAGTAATTGCTCAATGGATGCAGAAGCCAGCGTGGTTTATTGGGCATTTTAATGTGTCTCTCAAAGGTGGTTTGCAAAGATAACATCTCAGCCTGCCAGCTGCACCTCCACCAAGGGAAACTCCTTGTTCTGCCCGGCCATCCCGAGCTCCCTGAGTTTGCAGCACCTGCAGTGACCCATCCAGAGGAGAAGGGGAGCTCAGGGTTGGTCTCCCAGCAAATTCCTCCCAGTGATTTACAACCATCAGTGCCAGCTTGGCTTATTTTCCTGCTGGAGGAGGCTGGAGCAGTAGGGCTGCAGGTTTGGGATCAGCTTCAGACCGTCCAAAAGTTGCACACCAAACCTCATCCTCAATTCCCCTCTTAGGAGATCTTCTCCAGAAAATTTCCCTTTTTTCATGAAAAATCCATTATAAATCCCACTAGAAATAATTCAATTTTCAAACAAAAAAAAAGCTAAACTGGGATTTTTCCTTTAAAATTCTATTTTCCCAGCTGTGTGTTCACTTGGAGGTGAGCAACTCCTTGGGGTTTTAGCTTCTTTTTTCCTCTTTTTTTCCCCCTTTTTGAGCATTTTGAGTGTTACTTTCTTGGGTCCTGAGTATTAATTATCCAGGGTGCCTAAATCCAGGTACCCTAAATCATCTCAAGGTCAGTGTAGCTGTTAATTATCAGTAAATTAAAATTAATCTCTCTGGTGAAATGTCCAGTAAACAATGTCATGCCTCTAGTTTCAGGGCTGGGACACAACCCTGCAGCTTTGTTGGGCAGCTTTTTCCACCCTGGCTCTCAAATCAAGCATTTCCCATCTGTTTGTGCAAGCCCAGGGTGGGAAATATCCAGTGGTGTTCCAATATTAAAGCAGAAAGTGAGAAGCTTGCAAGCCTTAAAGGACATGAGAAAAGATTCTGTGCTTTAAAACAAACAAAAAGATAAAAATCCCTGCACTGCCAAGGGAAGACGAGGAAATAGAAGAATAAAGATTAATTGTTCAATAGTTTCTTTGGTTAAGTCTTCACAGCAAAAGATTAACTCCCACAAGATGCTTGGAATTATTAAAATTAGCAATAGCTGGAGTATAGAGAGGAGGAAGAGAAGAGGTTAAATATGTTCAGCTGGGTTAGATACATTCAAGTGAGCAAGCTGCAAGGAAATTTACCCTGGAGTATTTAAGGAAATAGCTAAAACAATCTGAACCATTAAATGATTATCTTTAAGAGCTCATGGATCATGGAAAAGTGAGGCCTCAGAGGACCCAGGAAGGAAAAATTTCTTCTTTGTTTTTTTCTTTCATAAGAAAGGACCAACCAAGACAATTACAGGTTATTCCAGCTTCAAATAGCTAATTAATCATTGATTTTTTTCACTGTCCATCTTAGGATATCCAGCCCATAGCAACATAACAAGGATTTTTTTGTCAAGACTGAAATCCTGCCATGTTAATTTAATTTAATTTCCTTTTTTTGACAGAATAATTGACCTTGTGATTGTAGGGGAAGCAGTGCATGTGCTGTGCAATGGAACCTTCCCTAAAACAAGCCGGAGAAACATTGAAAGCTGAAACTATTGCAGGTGCAAAAATGGATTTTAAATTACTTTGGAATAGTTGTTTTTGGAATAGTTTGCTGCCAAACTGAGAGCTCATCCCAGCTGGGGTGCACGAGGGGTTTTCTGGGTGCCCTTTGCTTCACGACTGGGATAACAAAATACGCAGTGCACCTAGAAATTCTAAATGCCATCAGAGACTGCAGTGTTCTGGAGCCAAGATTTTAATCCAAGCTGATCCTGAGCTCTTGGGATAAATGTCTGCAATCCACACAACAAGGCACAGACACCAGAAATGTGAAGTTTTGCCCCTAAAAGGCAAAACTCCCCTGTGCCATTCCAAGCCATGGATTGGGTTTTAGCTTTCCTTTTTCCTCTTTTTTTTTCCCTCCTGGTGGTTTTTAATGTTACTTTCTTAGGTCCTGAGTGTTATCCAGGGTGCCTAAATCCAGGTACCCTAAAGGCACCTAAATCCCACCTTAAATGCGGTGGGGCAGGAGGATGTGCAGAGAGCTGCTGTGGCTAAAAAAGAGTGGTGGTTTGGTGGCCAAAACATCTGCTTGGTGGCCAAAACATCTGTTTGGTGGCCAAAACATCTGCTTGGCTGAGAGCTGGCTCTCACCAGCACTGTCCATCACTGGTTTGTGCTGGGATTTCATGGCACTGGCAGCCCAGAGATGCCTGAGGAGGGGAACTGGGAAAGCCCCGAGCAGAGCCCCTCATTTCACAGCTGGCATTGCTCTCCTTGGTGAGGGGAGCCACCCTGCCAATCCTGCAACAAACCAGCCCTGCCAGGGCCTTCCCAAAATCCAGGCTGTGCTTTGGAGGCAGCAGCTCCTTCCAGAGGCATTTTGGAGCCCAAGGATGGCACAAATCTGCCTCTCCCTCTCATGGGCTGGCCCAGTCTCTCTGCACAGCCCACTGTTCCCACGAATTGCTGCAGAGGGAGGACTTGATGTTCCCCAGTTCAAGAAAAAGCCTCAGGAAATTGCAAAAAGTCCTAAAAAGCCACAGTTTGTTTTCATAACATTCTTTTCCTTTTAGAGAAGCAATTTCTTTTTTTTTCCCCTAACATTCTCTCTGATATTTCAGGAGTTAATGGACATCAATGATCTAAGCACTGCAGAAAGAAAGGATGGCACAAGACACTGGAAAGGTGTCCTGGCTAATTAGCAGGGCTTCATTTATGTAGGAAAAAAAGATGTTTAAGTTACACCAAGGAGACTCAGATTTCTTTTTTTTCTGCCATCATCTGGTTCTGAACGAATTTCTAGGTCCCCTCTAGATCCTCTCCTCTAACTCTTTGACTATTTACAAAGCAAAAATGTGCATTTATGTCATGGCTTGATTTCTTAATCCTTAATTTAAGTCTGTCCAAAAGCCAAGCATCCAATTAAGCTCATTTTAGAATGGGAGGAGCTCAGCCTGGCAATAATCTTCTGCAGGGATTGATGTTTCAGGCTGGGATTTGCCTTGTTCTCTGGAGGTGCTGCTCCTTCTGCAGGCTCTGGATGGAAACTTTAGATGACTGAATAAAAATGAGACAAATCCCAGTCTCCACAATCGTGGGCCACCCCAAATCTTCTTTCCAGTCATGTACAGGAGCTTCTTTCTCTCATTTAATGTATGACATTTTAAAGAAATCTGCTACTGTAACCAAATAACAGCATTTATGTATTGAACCTGGCAAAGTTCGTGTCATTAATTCATCTTCCCTCTTTCTTTTCATTCTCACCTTCACATCCATGAGACTTGTAAAAAAACCTTGTATTGGGCAAAAAACCCACAAAAATCCTGAGGCACAAGAAATTTTAGGTCTGAATTTTGCAAAAATCCAGAGTTTTGCTCTATTATAAAAAACTTCACTTGGTGTGGCTGTATTTGCTTCTCCCCATGCTGGAATGGGATTGCCAAGGTTGTTTCCAAGTGCCTGAGTGCTACAAAGATTTTGTGTCACTGCAGACACTTGTCACTGGCTTCTCCTGTGACCTGGACAAAGCCTTGCTGGAAGTGCTGAGATCTGCTCAGTCCCACCAAGCAGGAGATCCTTGGAGGGCGATCTTTGCCATACCCTTGCTTTTTATTCACAAGAAGAGGGCAAAAGGGCTTTTAGCATTTTCAGAAAACAAAATAACTGCATAATCTGTAAGTCTGAATTCAGGGCTCTCAGTATGAAACCATCCCATCAAAGAGGATCAGATGAATTTGTGATACAGGTGTGATCTGATGGTAATATTTATCACAGTGCTCAAGAAAAAACAGTTCAAATTTGCCTTCCCAAAACCCTGAGCCAGTCTTCCCCTGGGCCCTCTCCCAAAATGTTGGGTGCTTGGAACTGCCTGTTCCAGGTGACAGTTCCCCTCTTTGTTTCCAGCTGTTGCATTTATTATCAGAGGACAAGCAACAATACATTAAATGCTTTCTTAATGTTTGTTTCTCTTAGGCAATTGCATCTGCCCTGGGGATACCACGTAATCAGGGCTGGAAGGAACAGCAGTGTTTGCAAATCTTGGGTGGCTGAGCTGGAAATCTTCACTGGGTGCATCCAGGAGCAGAAGGGAAAGGGTCTACAAGGCAAGATTTTCATTCAACTGTGGTAGAATATTCAAATGTGGGGAATTGCTCCTTTAGCAGGAAATACAGAGAGCCATTAACAGGTGGAGCTGGGCAGCAGAAGTCACACCTTCAGCTGCTGCTGCTCCTGCAGCCAGTGCTGCTCTGCTGGCCCCTGTGAATGAGCTGGAGTTTTATTACTTTCAAAGAGAAAAATATTTATTCTATATATTTATGGCCAGACTGATCATAAATTAGCAAAGATTTAGGCACTGAAACAAACAGTAACTGCATAAATATCCTCCCCAGTGCAAGCCAAGGGGGTTTAATCCAGTGTGCCCTTACTTTAGCTTAAATGTCTTGGGTTTTTTCCATCTCCCTGGTACCATCAGCCCCGGAACTGCCAAGGAAACCCCACCTTTGAGACAACAAATAGACTGAATTTCTGTTTGATTGTTTGGGAACGTGCAGGTCACAGGTCTGCTCATAAAAAGTAGGAGATGGTGCAGCAGGACAGACTACACCTGCCATTGTCCAAAGCTTTGTGCCTCTGCCCTCAAATAAACCTCCAGTAAAAGAGGAAACTCCACAGAATGCTCTTCCCCAGCAGCCACTCTCTCAGATTCTCTGCCCCAACTTCTGTTTTTCCCTTTCAGTCTACCAGGGGCAGCTCCAGACTCTCAGCTCTTGCCTTGGAGCAGGAGAAAGGATTCGATCTCTGATCCCCTTCTAACACTTTTCTCCTAATTCTCGGTTCTAAATGTGGTATTCATGTCCTTCACCAGACCCCCACCCTGATTATCTTAAATCTATCCCTGATATCCCAAGGGTTCTCGAATGCTTCAGAGCTGAGAACAACTGGATTCTTCATTTTACCTGGAGTGACACTGGGCACCATGTTAAATTCAGGCTTGCTTCAAATCCTGTGTTTTACTGAGTTTTCCACATCATTTCTGTCTTCAAGTAACAGAAAATAAAAATACACGCTGGTCTACTTCAGCAGAGGCTGGGGGTTTCAGCCTAATAATCACCACAGATTTCCTTTGATTTAATAATTGATTTCAACAGAAAGAAAATAGAACTATAAGAAGGAAATCATTCCTCTGACTCAGTACTCCTGGAAATCTGTTCCTGAAGTAAACCAGGGAAATCAGAGTTTATCTATTTTTCAGCACAGTTCTTTTCCCTGTTATCAGCTGCCTGAAAAATGTGTGCAATAACCTATAGCTGAAGGGAGCCTCCAAGCCTCCCCCTCAGATTTTGCAGTTGCTCCCAGTAAATATAATGATGTTTCACATAACAAGGAACACTGCCTGGGCTCTGTTCTGGAATGCACTGAGCCTAACACACCGTTGGCCACAGTGCTATAGAGGCAAGCAGGTGGGAAAATAAAATATGATTTTACTTTCCTGCCTTCCACTAACCTCTTACTATGCCCAGAGCAAAGAGGGATTATAAATTAGATCTTGCTTTTTGTTTGTCACTTGATTGATGAAATGTTTAAACAATTCTCACTAAATGTATTTAAAGCATATTTTTCCCTGCCACGGCGTGCTCTTGGCTTTCTTCTCTGGGAGCTTGTGTTTACAGAGCTTTGCAAAGCCTGAAGTGCTGGAGCTGAGTGAGCAAAATTCCTTGGCTGGATTGTGTAGGATAGGGAATATAGACAAAATAGAAGAGTGCCAATCTGTGAGCAGAGTGCCAGTGCCAGATCGATGGCAGTGCCTCCCTGGCAGCTGATAAAGGAATGACGAAATCACCAGCCAGGGAACTTTGTGACTTGCAGGCTGTGCTGGGGAATCCAGGGTGGGTGAATGTGTAACCACAGCAGGAGCAAACCCCAGCCCTGGCAGTGGGACACTGATTAACTGGAGGGCAGAAGCTCTGCTCCAGCCAAGTGAGTGCCACAGGCTCTGCCCAGGGTGTTCCTGAGCAGCTCTGGGTTTGCTCAGCTCGTGACCCTGTCCTGAGAGAAGCAGCACAGAAAATGGGCACTAGCAAAAAAAAACCAAAGGAAATTAACAAAAAACTCAAACAAAACCCCAAAACTCCAAAGCAAACTTCAGTCCGGTGGTGGTTTCCAATAGGCTGTCACACTTCTGTCGCCCACATGGCACACACCTCCTGATTCATCAGGATCTGTGTGGAAAATGGGGAGCACTCAGAGCAGAGCCTGCCTGGCCCCTGCACCCACACAGGAGCTCATCACCCCTGCCTGCCTGGCTGACAACTCACCTCAAGGAGATAATCCCCTCACCAAACCCAGCTTGGACACTCCCCAAACTTTAACTCCAGACAAGAAGTGTGTAAACTTTCCTCCTTGTTGTGGCCCTGTTTGGCAGCAGGATCTCTGTCCCACGTGTATAAAGGATCTCAATCCAATTTCTTTTTCACTCTGCTCAGAAGTGCAAGGTGCAGGCAGCTTCTCACAGGCACAACATTCCCTTTTCCCAATCTGAGAAAGAACATACTTGGTGTTGTTTCAGGGAGAATTGCTCTTAGGGTCAGAAAAAATGGAGTGAAACAGAAGCACTTTTAATAAAAATAAATGCTGTTTTTATTCCCTGCTAGAAAATTTCCTTCTTCATGAAGGACAGAGTATTCTGTGACAAATGTTCTCATTCCTCTTTTATTTTTAATCCAAATTCCCAGCTGTGATTGGCCTCGGGTCACATGCTATTTATTCTGCCTGAACATCCTCAGATGATGGCAGAAGTGCTTGTGAGTCATGTTCTGAGAGAGGCTGCTCTGCACAAAGTCAGAGTGGGACAAACTCAGAGAATCCCCTCAGTGTGCAGAGAGGTGATCCCTGAACATCTGTTGGAACCCTGGGCACTGTGGATTTCAGGCTTTCTGTGCTGAAGGCACTGACCCCCAAGCAAACTCTGCATTTCACCTGAGGCCGTGGAGAAGGCTTCCAAAATTGAGTGACAGCCCTGGGATTGTGGGGGTGGAGTTTGAATAGAAGTGTGTGACATCACAGGGTGCAAAACTTAGAGTTTAAGGGTTTAGTATATGGTAATATATATATAAAGCAAGATGGAGGTTTTAGGGCAGAGGCCAGTCCTTCTTTTTCACCTTCTTCATGGTCTGGGTGATATTTTGTAATTGGATAGAAAAGTCTTCATTGTGGGCCATGGGTGGTTGGGTATTGGGTTAAAAGTAAAAATAATTCAGGTGTCATTTCTTAATTGGACAGTTTGTGCTTAAAAGGCCTTGTAGAGAGGGAGATGGGGGCCATTGTTAGTTTGTTAGCTAGAAGTGCTGTAGAACTCCTAGTTTGTTAGACTGTAACACAGATAAGAATTAATAAACATCTGGGTCCAAACACAAAATATGGTCTGGTGCATTTAATCCCAACTCTGGCAGAAAAAGAAGATAAAAAGCGACACACATCCCCCCCACACATCAGCCAGGGAAGATTGATGGGGCAATGGCCTTGCCTGGCTGCTCACGGTGGAGAAGAAGCTGTCCTGGCAGCAGAGGAGGGGACAGCAGAGGTGACGTGCCAGCTGTCAGGGACACTGGGGGAAATCACTCCCGAGGTGCTGCAGGACAGCTCTGTAAACAGAGCCACCCTGGGAAGAATTACTGCCATCCTGCTGAAATCTCAGCAGTATTTGGATAAACAGCTTGAGAAATGCTGATCAGAGAGGAGCTGGGGCTCGTGTTTCCACCAGCTCTCTGCAGCTCCCTCTCTTGAATTCTGACTGCATTTTCACTCAGTTGTTCCAGCTGGGTGACATCTAAACATCTGAAGTGGGCTAAGTTGCTCTGATCCCTGGATTTCTCCTCCTGTTTCCTTGTCTTGAAGGAAGCCTGTGAATTTCTGGTGGCTGATCACTCAGTGTCACTTTGTTTTATGGCTGCCCCTGGACAGGAAAAGCTTTTCCAGACACTGAGAAAGGAGCACCACCAGATTTATGGCTGGATGCCACTGCTCTGCTCGTGAGGATGAGAACAGGAGCATTTACTCCATAAAATATTTGCTACTTTCCCTAATTCAACAAAATGACAACTCATTTTAAACTTCTTGTGCCATCCCCATGGCCTCTGATGCATTTTCCTGCAATCAGTGTTCTGATGTAGGAGAGCAAATCCTTTACCATCCTATGATAAAGGATTTGTCTTTGGGACCACGGTGTGACCAGGAGGCTTTCCAAAGTAATAGAAGAGTTATAGGGAATATTTTCAGCCTGGTCCTGGATGTGGTTCCACATGTGTCCCCCCAGCAGGTACACAGCGCTCTCCTGGGGTTTTTTTGTGACATCTTTGACAGAGACATTCTAGATGTCCAATCTTCCAGTCTTAACACCCTGGCTCTACCTCACAACCACCCAGGAGCTGGGGAGACTTGACAGGAAGAATTTTTATTGTATTTTCCCAAGCAGTACCTCTAGGAAATGCAATCTGTGGGGTCAGCAGCCTATTTCAGCTGCTTCTGCCACGTTCCTCCAAGGATTTGAGAAGAATGGCTGGATTTATGGAATCCCAATGGTTATGTCTAAGCCATTTGTTTCCTTCTCTTTTTATAGAGATGAGATGGATCAAATCTCTGGAGAATGAAGTCTGTTTACCAGCAGAACAGTGGAATTCAGCAGCAAGGCTGCTGGAGAAGTCCCTCTCTGCAGATACCAGCCTTGAAAGCCACTTTTAGAGCCCAGGTTAATCCAGAATTTGTAGCCATTCCCTCCTGGTCCTGCTGAGCCTACAGTGCTCACTAAGTTTCTGCTCCATTGCTGTAAGAACAGGGCTACAATCAGTCTGTTTTCTGTAAATTTGGCTGAGCCATGCATTCAGCCCATATTTCATCCTCTGGGCAATCATCAGTAGTTTTTCTGCTATGGAAGATCTCTTGGTTCATGTCCAACATGATGGGGTTTTTTCAAGGAACATTTGTATGAATATTTTTTTTTCGTGTAGCATTTGTATGAAGCAGAAATAACAGCTGCCTCCTGAAGCAAGGCCAGCATCAGCCTATTTTCCAAGTTCTGGAATTATTATAGTTCAGCTCAGTACAATTTCTGAAATCTTTTTGCAATGAGCACAGCCCCTGCTGCATTTCCCAGCTCAGGGTCCTGTGGCAGCCACAGACATTTGCACTGAATTTAGACCCTGAAGTTTTGTGTACCAGAAGCTGCAGATAACACGAGAGCTGAGCTGCTGCTGATTAGAGATAATTATACATTGGCCTGCTAATTTCTAGAGCAATTTGGAAGCTTTCACAGAAGAAGGAATGGAATGATTTCTTGTCTTAGCAAATGACACCTATTTGTATGCAACTGTTTTAAGGACAGCTCTGCATCCAAATTAGTGACTGGAATAGAGCCAGAGCTCTGAGGCAATCAGTGGGGATGGCAGGATGCTGGCTGAGGGGAAAAGTGACAAATCTCTCCTCTTTCCATTTCACACAGCAGTTTAAATACAGGGAATTCAAGTTGCCTTCCTCTTCCAACCAACACAGGCACAGAAATTGCTGTGTCCTGACTCAGCAGAGGAGGGCAATTGCCTTTTGCAACTGCCCAAAAACAAGCACAGAGCCTGGACAGCAGAATTAATCTTTTACAGGCACTTCTGGAAGTGAAACCTGTTGGCCAAGAGCGTGCAGGGTCTTGTCACCACACGGGTGACTCAGCACGGGGCAGTGTGGCAAAAAGGAAATGATGGAGCAGCAGTGACAGCACTGTCAGGTGGCCACTTGTGCTGGTCACACCACGTTTGTGACATTTATGGCTCCTGGTGTGCTGATCTTAGTGCCCTGATTTGTTCTGGAATTGGATACAGAGCGCTTGTTCATGAAGAATCTTCATGGAAGAAGCTGAAGGGTTCACAGAGGAAAAATGTTAAATTATCCAGTACTGTTTTAAAGGATGTTTAAGTTCCAAAATAAGCTGCACATTAAATAATAACCAGGTTAAACTTTATCTGCTTATGCCAAAGTGGAAAATAAGACGTGGCAGAATGGTGAATGGTTCATTCCTCGCTTTTGGTGGTTTTTTGGGAAAAGGGGGCAAATACTTCCTTGTGGGAAGGAGCAGAGGTGAGCAGAGCATCCTCTGCTTCTGCTCCATCCATTGGAAGACCTGGAAGCCTCTGTTTAGCAAGCTTGAATTCTGCTTGAATTCTGCTTCAGTCTTGAATTGAAATTCTTGGTGAATCCTGAACTCTGTAGCCAAAAACAAAAATCTCTGGGGACACTCTTGGAACAATCCTCAGGCTGCAGAAAACCAAGGGATAATTCTTGGCAGGATGCTACTGTACTTTGTGAGAGCCTTTCCAATATTCCTGCTTTATTAAACAGAGAAATTGCTCTGGATTCTCCTTCCTTCAAACCACAGCTCTCCCTCCACCTCTCCGTGGAACAGCTCCTTTATTCCCCCAGCACCCAGGCTGTCCCATAAATCACACTGCTACAATAAATAGGATTAATTATAGACTCAGAAATATCCTTGCCCACATTCCCACCCCTGCACAGCCCACAAAGCCCTGTGGCAATTAAAATATGTGGATTATGGGTTGCTTCCCCAGGGTCACTGGAAAGCTAAGGACAGATGCTTGGAATCCTCTGGCTGTCAGGAATGCTGCTGCTCTTTTAGACATTAGTCCCAAATAAATAAATATTCTATTTTGAAACCTCATGTTGATGCAACAGGGCCTTGCAATGGGGCTGTTTGAAAGACAGTGAAAGTTTCACCTCAGGACCAGACAAAATCTCATTAATTTTGTTAAAGCAGGCATTTGGTGCAACTCCAAACTGGGAAGAACTGCCTGTGGTACACTTGTCCTTGGTGGCCTTCCCAGGTGTTTAGAGTGGTGGGAATCACAGAAATCCTGACTGGTTTGGGTGGGAAAGACCTTAAAGCTCAGTCAGTGCCACCCCTGCCATGGCGGGGACACCTCCCACTGTCCCAGGCTGCTCCAAGCCCTGTCCAACCTGGACACTGCCAGGGATCCAGGGGCAGCCACAGCAAATCTGGGAATTCCAGCCCAGCCAGTGTCCACCCTCCCAGCCAGGGATCCCTTCCCAAAATCCCATCCAGCCCTGCCCTCTGGCAGTGGGAGCCATTCCCTGTGTCCTGTCCCTCCATCCCTTGTCCCCAGTCCCTCTCCAGCTCTCCTGGACCCCCTTTAGGCCCTGCCAGGGCGTCTGAGCTCTCCCTGGAGCCTTCTCCTCTCCAGGTGAGCACCCCCAGCTCTCCCAGCCTGTGAATGAAGCTCAATGACCAAATTTTCCATGTGGAGAGGTCAGAAAACATTCCCATGGGGAAAGACACAAGGAACTGGGTTTGCAAATGCAACTGGAAATCCTGGAACACAACTAAGAAAAAAAATTGTGGTCAAAAAAAGAAAATGGGAAATCAAGGAAAGACCATACCTCAGAGAATATTTTTTCATTGAAGTTCTGTTTCTTAAAAGCAAATGTACCCTGGTTTCTGGGGTAAATCTTAGAGTCACTTAATCTTCCTGAGGTGCCTCTTTGTCTCTTAACAACAGAGAAGGCCCTAAAGAGGAGTAAGGGGTTTATCCTGCACTCCCACAGTGAATTGCATGGAATTCCTGACATTTCTCTCCCTCTTCTTCCTCCAGTCATTTCTCTTCCCTCAGAACATTCCCTCCTTCCTGGCAGCCATGTGAAGAGCAAATCAATGTTTCTGAGCCAGGAAGGGTAAAGGGACCAAGGGCTGGAGTTGTGGCTGGCACTGCCTGTGTCACACTGCTGCAGGGAAGAAGGGGACAAATTCTAGAAAGCTTGAGAAGAACTCAGTTGTTTCTTTATGGCAAGGAGCTCTTGTAGGATTTACCATTCTATTTATGTTCAGCAATTCAAATTGAAGAAATACACAGTGGCAGATTTTTGAGCCTTGAAAGAAGCTTTAAAAGCATTTTATAAAGGCAGAGCAGGAAATGATTCAGATCGGGTTTGTTTTCAAAGTCCTCTGTAATTTTCTCAATTTTAGCAGAAGGAAGGAATTCCTTCAGCATCATCAGAAAAATTATTTTGAGGACATATTGATATTAATGATCAGTACAGACCTAAAGATACACGGCAATTTTACTGTAGAAACCTGCTCTGTATGGGTTATAAATCCTTTTTATCCCTTTCACCTCTTTTATCATTGTAAACATTGTAGCCCTAGTTCCATAAAATAAACACTCTGGACCCTCATCTGAAGAAACCTCTCCTAGAATTAATGCTGTTAACATTGTTCTTGTATTTTAAAGCATTCATTTGCTGTGTCTGCCTGGATTCTTCAGAGCAGCTGATGCACCAAGGCTTCCCTGCTTCCCTGAGGTCTGGATTTACTCCAATATGAGCTGGAAATCCTGCAAACAGGTAGGAAATCACAACCACAGGGAGTTCCACGTCCTGGGAGTGCCACCAGGACATTTTACTGTCCTGTGTGTCCCATGGCACTGCACAGATCAGCACTGGATATCTCAGAGGAGAGCTCGTGCTCTGGCACCTCCTTTTTGTTTTGGCTGTGCAAGGATAAGATCCAGCAGACTCCTGCTTTTTCTTGGGGGATAACTTGGTATCCACTGGCTGCTTTCTTCATTGATAATTGGAATTTAATTGTGGAAAAAAAATGCTGCCTCACAGGATGTCATGCACCCCTGAGTTCTAATTCAGCAGCCTGGATTTGGACATCCTGCAGTACAAACAGATGTTATTATAACTGAAGTAATAAACTCCATATATTTAAGTTATTTCTGTGCATTGGCATAATTTAACATTGCAGCAATGTGACAGAGACTAAACAGTGGAGTTTCCCTTGACTTTCTGATATGTGGAAGAACCAGTGGTGAGATTAAGTTGCAGCAGTCTAAATTCCAGTGAGGGGCTCCAGATCTTCCCTAATTCTAAATCTCTTAGCTAAAAAACGAGAGGCAAAACTGAGCTGAGTGCCAGCCAGCCTTTCAATGCTGTGTGTGGCTGTTCTGGACCCCTCTGAACAGATCACACTTGGGAAGGAGCAGCAGGGCTGGCTCTGGAGGGAGGTCAGACCGCAGCTCCAAAATCCATCTCCGTTCGTGGGGCACAGCTGGAAGGGGAGAAGTTCTGCTGCTGCATCCATGGCTTCAGAGCTGGCATCAAGGGGAGGGATTCTTCCCTCTAAAATGTAGTGTAACCTGGCTATAACTCAGTGAGAACGAGCTCAAACCCAGGCAGTTCAGCTCTATTTGTCAAATTTCACTCATTTCTCCCACAGCCACAGCTCCCATTCCAGCAGGCAGAAGATTCTGCAGAAATGCAACGTTTTACACTCATTTTTCACATCTTCCTTTGAAGCAAGAGGAAAGCTCACTCTGCAGATTAGAACTACCTGGGGTCTGGTACAGTTTATCAATTCTTTCTTTTTTTTTTTTTTTTCACATTTGGAGACTTCAATTTGCCATCCATAAAAATCTGGATTTCCATGGGAAGACTTTGATTAAGAGTGCATTAGAGAGGCTTTTCAAATTCCTGCTGCTTACCTATGAGAGCAGAACATTCCTTATGGAGCAGGGAGGTTTATGGAGATTTTAAATGTGCATTATAGATACTTAATAGGATGAAGGAGTAAATTTGCATTTAGATAGATGCTACTGTTGCTGTGAATGCATAATCACTTTGAAATGAATTTTTGTTGTCGAGTTTCTTTTAAAGGATTCTTAAAAGGAGTTGTAAGAAATAATAGGTCTTAACGCTACTATTTTCTGTTAATATCAAAGTTAGTGGTATGGGAGTGACTTCATTCCTTTTTGCAGGTAGAGGACTGAGTAACTGAGGTGTTCCTTGCCCAATGCTTGTCAGAATGGGCAACAGAACCCAGAATTCAGATTTTTAATCTGCCTAGACCCTGGTGCCTCTAAAAGCCTGCTGGAAAGGTGTCAGAAATGTGGCATTTTTATGAAAGCCTGTGAGGAAAGTGTATAGACCTTGCACAAGAGCCAGTTGCTGGTTTATTTATTCCAAGTATTGGAATGCAACCACGAGTCATTTTTTAATCAGACATTGCTCTCTCGGGGGGCTGGGACACCCATTGCAGGAATTGATGCAATCCTGCTCCAGTCTTGCAATGAGTTGTGGTCAGAGTTTGCAAGACTTTCCCTCAATTCCCATTTCTGCCATTAAGCTGCCACTGGGTAACCCTGCTGGTAATGGAGGTGGCATCCACACATGCCAAGGTTTTTGCCTGAATCCAAGGATATTTACTTTGTTTCTATAAGGATATTTAAATAAATATCCAAGGACATTTACTATGGTTTCTGTAGTGATTGACACTTCACTTTGATGGGGGTTGGAGGACAATAATCACATATTTATGTGTATAAGGAGTTACACTGACTACAGACCTTGCAGATTGCCAAAGCCAAACTTTTTGATTGCCAAAGTTCTGGAGCACAGGATCGGTTTTCCATGCTCCTTGCATGTGCCCAAAATTAAAAGGTTCCAGAGGTCAGATTGGACTCTCAAACTCATCCATGCTGTGCCCCATGCCAGCAAACCCTCAGTGACCCCTCTGCCTCAATGGCTTTGGCTGAAACTCAGCAAACAATTCTGTCTGTAGGTTCAGGGGATGAGCTGAAACCAGCAGTTCACCCTCTTGGAGTTGTGTTAACTCTACAGTGCAAGCAAAAAATGAAAAAAAAAAAAAATCCTTTTTTTTTTTTCAGCTGCTCAGCTGAGATGATCAGAAGGCAGAGCTCTCCTAAAGCAGCAGCACTGAGAGCTCTCTCATTTTCTGAGGGCAGCTGCACTTCATCTAAACCAAGCAGCTCGTGAGTGGATCTCAGGGAGTTTGGGCATGACAGTCCATGCTCCAGCCCTGCTGAGAGCCAGGTGACAGCAGAGAGAATGTTCTGTCCCTTAATGGTGTGACAAACACTCCAGGCTGGCCACCCCAGCACTGCTCACACCACAGCACTGTTGATTCAACAAGATGGGAAGAGGAGGGAAAAGCAGTGGCTCAGCACCAGCTGGAGTTTGGCAAACAGCACTGGTGGGCACAAATACCCTCTCTGGGGGAGGAAAACCATTCATTTAAAACCTGGATCTCTTGGATCTCCCCATTTAAAATAAGGCAACAGTCTGCTCAGAAGAACTGTCCCAACAGCCCAGTAGACACCTAAAAAACCTGTATTTTCCACCTGCTTCCCAGGTTGTCACCTGGTGATGTTAAACTTTCAGTGACAGACTTGTGATCTCTCTCCTGTGGCATTTCAGTTCTGAAAGGGCAGAGTGGGGGCTGTGCCCACCACCCCCCAATTTCCACGGGGAATAAACAAATAACACCCTGTGCCAGGCAGTTCTGCTGCCATGTGTTTACCAGGCAAAAAAATTGAAATTCCTGCTCACTCTGAGCTTCACACTATGAAATTCATCCCCAGTAAAATCCTGAAGCTGCAAAATGGGAGATGCTTTCAGCAAGATAAGAACAGACTGGGGTGTGAGGAGCTGCAGAGCCTTGGCAGATGGGACTGCAAAGCCTTTTCTGACAGAAAACGAGCTGAGCCACAGGGAGATGGATGAGCTGACACCCAGAGTTCAAGTGTGGGGAAGTTTATTTGGCCTGCAAATGGCTTGATTTCCAGCCTGCTGTCTATACCCTTCTTGGGACTAAAAATAAACCTCCAGACACAGTAAAGAAAGACATTTGCTGGCACTTGGGCCTGATTTAAGAATTAGAAAAGAAGGAAACATTAGTTGCATTTCTGGAAAAAGCACTTAATCAGCAAACCAGAGTTCCTTTAAAACCTCACTATGGTTAATTCTCCTTCCTTTTACTAAGCAGTCTTCCCCTTCAAGCTTCAATAATTATTTCTTTTCCCAACAAAAGCCAGAAATAGTTTTAGAACAACTCTTACTAATGTATACTGTGGCATATCGTGCTTATAAAATCTTTTTAATCTGTAACCATTTAACTTTTCTTGGCAAGATAAATCCAGGGTGATACCGATATTTTGTAAATACCACTCCAACCCAGCATCTGAGTCAGAGCAGATTATAAAAGAAAGTGGCATTTCAAACAGACTGGGGCTTGCAGGGCAGCAGGACACATTAAGAAAGAATTTGAGGATGAAGCAGAGTTGAGAGTTCAGGATGTTCTGCATGGCACAGATGGCAGCTCTGTGCCCTGGACTTCTCTGAGGGCATTTCTGAGGTCAGCAGCCCTCCCTGGGGGAAGTGAGTCAGCAGAAGCGTAAGGGATTTCAACACCTTTGGTATAAATTCCATAGATTAGTAATAAGAACTTTACAAAACTCCTGCTAATTTGGGACCTGTGAGACTTTCCACTGGGTAACTTTAAAAAATTGCAAGCACTGCCACAGTATTTGCACTGCAGCAGCACTGGGGACTCCAGCAAGAGCAAGATTTTACTTTGCTGCATTTGAAAAGAGCCCCTGCCCCACAAAAGGGCAAGGCAAGAACAAAGTCCTGGCTCTCTGAGCCTGATGTTCACCTCTGAAATATTGGTGTCTGTGCCAGAGATTGGCTGTGTGGCTCAGAGAAGATGCAGAAGCACCAGGTGGAGATCACACATCCTCCCCAGCTCACATCCAGGGATGTGAGATGCTCCCAAAACCCACAAAACTCCCCATAACACTGCCCATGCTTTCCAGCCTATCTGTCCTTTACACAGCTTGACAGATGGAAACAAGATTTCCCTGCTGTTTGCACTTCCTTTTATGAGTTATTTACTTTTTTTTTTCCCTTTTTTATCTGAAGCCTGGGTTTGAGACACTCCTGTGCCCACAGTTCTGCTCCTGGGGAATGCAGTCAGTGGCTGTTTGTGGTTTAGTCATTGTTTAAACAAACTCACAGCACAGCAGAGCTGTGTGAAGAGAACTGGCCTGGTTTATACAGTTTATAGGTCTATCCTACAGAAATAAAACTGCCTTTTTTGACACAATTGGGCCCAAATTTGCCATAGTTACTTCAATTGCCACAATAAAACAGGCAAGGCCAAAATAAGTTCAAAAACTTCTATAAGAAGCTTTAAAGAGTTTTGAAAGCTCTTTGTCATTATTTCTTGCAGAGTCTAGTCCCAGGACCACGTAAATAAAAATCAGCCCTTCAATTCCAGGTTTGTGACAATATTCAAAATATTGTCAGAATGTTCTGAGCTGGAAAGGGCTAAAAAGGATCACCAAAAGTGGATCCAGCAGCAAATGGGTGATAAACATTCACCCCAACATTCCCATGCCCAAAGCAGCAGAGCCCAGCAGGTAATGGGAAAATGGAAAAAGGGATTTAACCTGCACTGGAATTCAGGAGGTGCAGAGAGAGGTGAGGAGCAGAACACAGGAAGGGCAGGGACAAAGGAGCCAAGGAACTGCACAAAGAAGTGCAAATGAGACAACGAAGCCATCAGGAGCTGCTCCCTCGGTTTATGGCAGCAATTGTTTGCCTTTGTGTGCTCATAAAAAGCATTTCAAATAAACAGAACATTTCCTAGTATAGGCCATGGCACTGTTTTCTTCCTGGTAAAAGTTTCAAGAATACCAGAGGAATATTAAGATGCTGACACGTGAAACTCAACAAAAGAGCAACAAGCCTTTTCCTGTTGTTAAACAAACGGAAAGTAAATATTCCAGATTGGGATATATTCCATAAGAGGATGTTCTGGGTCTGGTTGGGTTGGGGGGTTTTTTTGTGTTTAAAAACATATATACCTTTGGCAGCAAGTTGGTTTATTTCTTTCAGTTCTTAGAATGTGATGATTTAGGGTTTTTTTCTTGATTTGCTCGTTATTTTGTGCTTGTGTCAGCTGTGACACATGAACATAGCATTGGGGATGAGCTCTGAGACACATTCCAGGTAAAATCTGAGTTCCTATGCAGAAATCTTAAAGCACATTCCTGGATCAGGCACACTCCAAATTAGATGGAGTGTGACACCAGATTTCCATTTTGTTATATAATAAAATAACCTATTCTGCTTCCTTAGCATTGTAAATGAGGTAAAAGTTTTGGAGCCAAACTCAGTTTTAGATGTTACACTCTCAGCTATGGGAATTATAAATCACTACAGCCTCATTTGCATGTGGTCCTGGATGCTGCCTTAAAATGGTCTGGCACACAGCATTCCCAAAAATTCTAAGATTTTCTATCCCTTACATTTAACAAACTGAAAATGCCTGGGAAACCAGAAGAAAAACAGAAAAAAAAAATCTGTTGGGTTATTCCTAGAACAGAATTCAGTAATCTTAAATAAGGTCTTCTTTTCAGCTCCTTGGAATTCCCTCATATCTGAATGAAATCACTGCTCTCTGACCTCTTATCAAAGGATGGGGTTGCAAATCACAAAAACAAGCAGTGGAAAACATCTTCAATAAATGAGCACCGAGGCCCAAAGGCTGCTACCTACAGTTTGTTTAAAATTGGGAGCATGAAAAAGTCCATGTGCTCACTTAGTGCACGAAACTCTGCCTCCCAGCATCCATTAGATACCCAGGAAAAGTAGGTAAATATTAGGCATCAATATTTGAAGAGAAATGTAATGAGCAAAGCAGTTATTTAACAATTAGGCAGGTGTTTCTAAAAATCTGAGCTGCTGCTTTGGGGCTCTGCACTCACCTGAATGCAAAAAAAAGAGAAAAACTAGAAACCAAACAAAAAAAGATTTTTAAAAAAACCCACTAAAATCTGAAAATCTTTTCCTGTTTGTTCTTACAAGTTAATACAAAGCACGTAATAATTTGAATAACATTAGAAAAAGCAAGGGAGGTGATAATATTTGAAAAGTCTGCCAGCCCTTATAGAACTGATTTGAGTGTCTAAGATGTGCAATTTAAAGGTGGTTTTTGAGTGTTCTGTGCCTTTTTAAGGTGCAGGCCCAGGTGCACACTTGACTAATATGAAAATCTCTCTCCATTTACATCTTGCAGTGGAGCAGAACCATTGCTCTGCACAGGGCTGAGTGGAGCCCTGAATGAAAATTGCTGAAACATGGACACCTAGTGGAGACACCCAACTCTTACTGTGCTCTTTCCAACTGAAATACACTCCAAAAAAAAAAAAATGAACTTTTACTGCTCATCTTGCTGGAACCTGGAGTTTTGTGCCCAGCCCTCAGTGCTAAGCCACACAAGGTGAAGGTGATGGAGTCAGGATTTGGCCAAACAGAAGCTTTGCCTCATTGAACAGCTCACCCAGGGGACTGATGGAGCAGAAAAACTAATGACCCATGCAGAAACAAATGGTTCTTCAGCAAAAGGTAAATAAATCTGGGACTGGAGCTCCAGGGCTGGGTGAAAACCAGGGGTTTAAGTGCCCTTAATTCCCCCTGGAATGGCCAGCTCAGAGCTTTTGCATTTGTTTCCAGGGGGAGAAGGAAAACCATAGCTTTGGGGAGAGTGGATGAAGAGAAAATTAATGTTCACATCATTTTCAAACCCATCCAGAATACAAATTGAGAGCAAGGAGTAACTGTGATGCCCTCAGAGAGATTGGATGGGATGGGATGGGATGGGATGGATCCTACAACAATTCCATATCCAAGTGCATTTAATCTCCAAGAACACACAATCACTGTCCATGTCTGCAGTAGATGTACTCATGGCAAACTCATCTCCAAAGTCCTCTTTTCTCATGCTGTTCCCTTCACTGCCATCCACCTCGGGATTGCTGCTATTATGGGATTCCTCACTGGGTTGATGCTTGGCCAGTAATTGACTTATCTTTTTTTGTCTCCTGTGAAAACCATCTGAAACTAAGCAGAAACTAACCTTGATTTATTTCTTTAATAAACAAAATTAAGATGCTGCCCGTTAATAAAAATGAAAAGTATTCCCTAGCTGGGTTTTTTTTTAAAGTTTCCAAAAACAGTCCCATATCTCTGTCAAAGTTAATGTAACCAGAATTTCCATGGGAATTTCTGTCAGTCTGGGGAAACTGGAACTGGCTAATGTAAATAACTGCAGCCCATCCTCCCACGGCTGTCCACATCACCTTGTGAGAAAGAAAAGGGCTTTATTCAGAAAGTAGAGTGTCATTGTGGGGGTTTGGTGGATTACAACTCAGATGGGATAACAACATTTTACAGGAAGGTTCTGTCAAAGCCAGACAGAAATTATTACAATGACAAACCATGACTTGAATTTCATGGGACTCCATGCAAAACCCTTTTTTTTTTTTTTTTTTTTTTTTTTTTGGCATGGATTCCAAAATTACCTAAAGACACTGTAAGAACAGATCATTCTTTTATGATTTTATGTGTAGCTTTCTACATGGACAAACAGTTTTACAGGCTGACATTTCTGTTTCTTTTAATAAGCCTAAGCATGTAAAATATGTATTTAAGGAATACCTGGCCTGTATGTTTTGGCTGGGGTAGGACCAAGAATTAAACTCCCAACTGCCTCTAAAATCCCCAAACACTCAAAAAACCACCTCGGATAACAAAACTCCCCTGTACCTCCCTGCACATGGCAACTCCATTTTACTGAGGTGGAAACTTCATAGCACAGTAACTAGTTAATATTAGCTGTTAAACATTAGTTCATATAATATAAAATGAGCTCCTATTTTAATAAATGGAATATTTCTTCCAAATTATTCCAGATGGGCTTCTCAATGAAGCAGTGCTTGTGGAAGGACAGGAACCACAGGCAGGCTGAGAGCACAGCACTGCAAACGTTGTGCAGATTTTAAAGGAAATCACCACGTGTGTGGTCACAGGAGGAGTTCAGGGAGCCTGGCAGGGAGATCTTGTCTTGCCACTGGAACTGGTTTCCAGCTCCATTCCTCCACCAGGGCCTGAGAAATGCTGTGACAGCACAGACCAGGAGCATCCTCCCCCTGAAAAGATATTGGGAGTTCAGAGGGGTTCCTATGGATGCACTGGAGCTGACACAGATGCCATAACATATCCATATTTATATTCCATATAGCTTGGAATTTCTGGGGCTGGCAGTGCCAACAACGGGACACTGAGAGTCAGGCAGCAAAGGGAACTGTGCCAGGGTTGAAGGGTTACAGCCACGGTGATTTTGGGAAGAGTCTACTACCAGCCTTGTCAGGGAGCTGACATCGACTTGGACCTTAATTTAATAATGCAATAAATCAGCTGAGCATCAAGAAATAGTAAGCAATTGAATGCTCTGCGTTAGAGCAAAGAATCAGGCAGAGACAAGAGGGAATTCTGTGTTCCCAGGCTGCCATTCCCGAGCCCAGGGAGCGGAGCACAGAGGGGAGGGATGGCTCGGCGGAGCAGCGGGCGCTCAGCCCCCGCAGGGCAGCCGGGAGCTCGCATCCTCTGCCGCACTGCAGACACAGCTCCGGGAAGGGAAAATAAATCCTGGAAACTCCCAGGAAAGGGATCTCCAGCGCTTTTAGTGCAGCCCTGCGTCTCGAGGCAGGATTAGCTTTATTTGTTCCTGAAAGATGTTTGTTTAACCTGCTCTGAAAAGTCCCAGTGGCGGGCGCGGTACAATCCTCACTCACAGGTATAATATTATTTTGCAATATATTTTGCTCCTCCCATATTCCAGTGGTCCTGCAGGCCGATGCAGGTCTGCCTTGTGCATTTTACAATATCCAGAGTGGGTTATTTCATCCTTGTCCCTCTCTCCCCTTGGCTCCTGACAGCAGTGTGACAACTCTGACTCCTCGGGATCCGCTGTGACCTCGAGGGCTGCAGTTCAGAGCCTGTCACTGGGGTGCTGCCTGCTCCTCATAGAAAGGGAGCCTGCAGACATTTGTGAGAGTGTCTGTACAATTATTGATAGACGAAATTGACAGATAAAAAGAAACATGACTCATCTAAAACTTGTCCTTCAGACAGCGAGTTCTGGCTGCAGTATGATCTGGGCTTATCAGGAATGGGAGCAGATATCTTGGCTGAAGAAACAGGAGTGTGACTGAGTTAATTGAGGGTCTGGCCGTGGGTTCCTCCCAAGGCTGCACACAGATAAGGAAATGTGAGTGCCCTGTAGCTCCTCGTGTTTTGTCTGCTCCTCCCTGCAGTGAATGTCTCATAGTAAATGTGTCTGCACAAAGAGAAAATACAGATACAGCCAGCAGAGATAAACCCTGCTTTCATTCAAGTGAGACTTGATTTGACCAATTTAGGAGGAAATTTGAATCAGAGTGACAGCTTTTCACTTTCATTTTGTTGCCTGGAATATTTTAATTTGGGTGTTTTAATGGCAGAGCTCTGAGAATGAAACTGAAGCTACCAGAGCATCTCTGTACTTTGGTGACAGGAATACATCAGGCCCCTCTGAGGTTTGTCTTCAATGCTTTTTATGCAAATCAACATCAAAATAAATTGAAAGTCCTGAGCTAGTGTATCAAGTTAACTTCTGCAGGTGATAACTGTAAGAACACAAGCTGAGTATTCCCATGTTTTGTGCAATAATTCCTGTCTGGCCTCGTAACGACTATTGCCTGCCCTTTGGCTCACCATAGAAAAATAGTAATGAGAGATAAAACACCTCCTAAGAAGGACATATTATTACAGCTTTTCATCAGGGAATTCACTGATCTCTGCCAGGAATCAGAATTCTCTGCTGACATCCTGTGTTCTGGAGCCAAATGGGTTTGATCCTGTTTTGTGACTGTGGCACCTCAAAGGATAATCCCAAAACAGGAGGAGGTGCGTCGTGGGTGACGGTGACTGTGGGTTTGATGAGCGAGGCTCAAGCTGTACAAAAAGGTATGCCGGGTCCTAAACAGTGAAAATACTTAGTTTTATTCAGGTGTGTTTATTTTATTCAGGTGTTTTATTTTATGGTTGCAAGCTGGCCCTGCCGAGCTGGCTCGGAGCCGCAGGATCAGCCTCAGCAGGTGGGACAGCGGTGCCTTGTCCCGGGTGGCCACTGAGCCATGGGGTTTGTTCTGGAGCCAAATGAGTGGAACATTGTCCCTGCGTCCCCCACACCGCTCATAAATCATCTCGTGTGTCTGCTGCCCCTGCTCGTGGAGCTTATGGCTCACTCCAAAAGCTTCTCTCACTTGGTCACGCTGAAGCTGCCAGCGCCAGGTGATTTGTCCCCGGGAGGGAAAAACCACAGCTTGGCGGGGACATCACCGCATCCCGGCGGGGACAGCCCCGCAGCCCCGGGTGAAGCAGGACCAGAACCCCTCGGGAGGGACTGGATCTCCCTCTGGGCTAAGACGATGCGGGACCGAACCCCCACGCGAGGATGGAGCGGGGCGGGGCCGGGAGCGGGGCGGGGCCGAGAGCGGGGCGGGGTCGGGAGAGGA
>WEIU01004886.1:201561-213366 GCA_013389925.1 Aegithalos caudatus | reverse complement strand
GGTGCAGCCCTGAGGGATGGATCCGCCGCCCTCGCCGAAGCGGGTCCCGGTTTCAGGCAGAGAATCCTGCCGGACCGCGGTTGTTCCTGCAGAGTGTGTTCCCTGACAGTCAGGGAATGTCCCGGCTGGAAGGGACCCGCGGGATCGCTGTCAGCCCCCGGCCCTGCACACCCCGGCATCCCACCCTGTGCTCCTGCAGCTCACACCGTTCACAGCCGTTCATATTTCGGCACCAGCATGGTTTCTGGTTTTATGCTCCTTCCTCTGCTTTATCCCTGAATAGATTTCACTCCTTTATTGCTGGAGTTTCCTTCATAAACTCTGGGCTGAGGAGCATCCCTCTGTGCTGTGCAGGGGATGCCCCAGAGCCGGATCAGAGACCTCCAGCACATCCCTGCCCGCGTTTGTTGGGTGTCAGAGTTACAGAATTAAACCTGTGTTACCCGCAGCATCCGCGGAGAATTCCCTCTTGTAGAAGGGGTCTTGCTGAAACACAGAAAAATGGGTGAGCCTTAATTCCCCAGGGTTAAATCTTCTCTTTCCACTTTTTAGGAGGATAAATTAAGAAATGGCAGAAGCAGTTTTTCACCCCCCAAGAAGGAAAAGAAGAGTTTTTGAGTCCTACGAGGCTCCCTTTCCTGTGGATGTAGGGGGGAAGGATTTCAGGCTGTGCCAGGCTGAGATCGTTAACAACAATGTGATTGTGAGGAACCCCGAGGATATTGAACAGCTCTACAACAAGGTGCTGCACCCTGTTTGCACAATATTTGTAGTGTTTTAAATGCAGGTAAAACATAATACTGGTTCAAATCTGCTGCCTTTATGTTTTCCTACCCCTTCAGTCTCCTGTGATTCACCATATTTCCTTTCTCTCCTGAAATGAGTACAAAAAAATAAATAGTCTGTATCAAATGTGAAAAGTCTTTCTTATCCAAGCAAATAAGTTTTGGAATGAGGTGACGTTGTGAGCTAGGAAACAGTTGCAAAGCTTTCATGTTTATGTCTCCTTTCAACATTTCGGGCAACTTTTCAAAGCGTTTTCTTGTTTTTAAAGCTCAGGAGGTTGAAATATTAATGTTTTAGAAATGCTTCTATGATTCTTTTCACTTCAGAGTGATTTATTCCTGTGTAAAACAAGCTGTGTTAAGTTGTGGGGCTTTTTTTTTTTTTTTGTCTGAGTACCATTTCAGCAGCATTCTCATGCAGTGGTGTCTCCTTGGTTTCAGGTGTTGTTTTCAAACATTTGCTGGGAGATGTTGGCTGACAAATATTCAGGAAAAAGACCCAACACTCTCCAGGCTAAATGGGATTTAAACTTAAATCAGGTGTTTAGTACTGAACCAGCCATCAGCAGCTAAACCAGCTTAAGGCAGAGCTGAAATGCTGCATGGTTCAGCTCTTTGTTCCAGCTCATCTCACCATCCCACATTTTATAACTAGGAAAGAAGCTGGGTTTTGTGCCATGAGATAATTTGGGCTTTTTCCTGTCCTTTGCAGGGCTATTTTGGAAAAGGGATCCTTTCCAGGAGCAGGCCAGTGTTCAGCATCTCAGATCCTCTGCTGGTGGCCAAGTGGAGAGGTAAATGAGGGATGTCTGTACCTCAGCACTGCTCTGGTAGCTCTTCTCACCTTTCCTCACTCATTGAAGGTATATTTGATAAATCACACGCAGGAGAATAATCTGCTGGATTGGATCAGGTGAAGGATATCTCTCCCCATCTCTCATGCCCAGGAAAAATCCAATATGAAATCCATGTGGATAATCCCTTAGTGCATTCTCCCAAACCTTCACTGAGCTGTTGCTTGGGAAGACTGAAGTAAAAGGATCATTCTGGGTCTTTGCTTTCCCTGATTTTCCTGGGGTTTAATCTGGGAATTTTGGTGTCCCTGGAATGATGAGGGAAGGATTGGTGAAGTTTTCAGTCTGCTTGTAGCCAGTCTGCTCTTGGCTGTTTATATAAAAACTCAACCTTTGCTCAACTCTCCCATGACAGTGAAGTCCCAGTGGCCATCACTGGATTTTATCCTGTCCCTCCACAATTGGAGAAAAAAAAATCCATTTAATTCTCTGCACAGGCTGTTTCATCTGTACCTTTCCTGGTTCTGCTGTGTCCCTGCTTGAAAAGTGGGACCAAAATGGCTTTGAGGACTGAAAATGGGGACAATTCCTAGGTTGCAGGTCACCCCAGTGATCAAAATCACACAAACCATCTTTACATTGATGAGAAAATGTATTGTTTTTCTTTACACAGATATTAACACAGACATGCCCATAATTACATCTCAAAAGTAAGTAAATTTGCCTTTTTCTTGGTGTTTTAGGAAACAGATTATTCTAGTTTATATTTGTCTTCCTGGAGTTCAGGTTGTTGGCTGTATAAATAATGAGGGTGATTTGCTTCTATTTCTTCACTCATTATTTCATTTTTAAATCACTTTAGAAGAAGTGGAAATAGGGTAGGGGATGATATTCAGGGTGGCTTTTCATGTGAGCTCGTAGGTGTTGATTGCTGAATAGAAGCCAAGGCTGAGTGCATGCACAGAATGGGTAATTAATTAATTAATAACAATTACTAGCAAAATAAACATACTTCAGGTGAGGACCAGGAAAAGAAGTTTCTGGGGCAGGCTATTTAAAATATCTCTTCCATTTCCATATGGGATTTTTATGGTGTAGCTGAAGCAGCTCTTGAACTTCTACAATACATTGATATTTTATTTTTTTTTAAGTATCAGTTAACACTGGTCATTTGTACACTTAGCAAAACAGTGTTGCACCATATATTTTTTTTTTTCTGCTTAAATAATGTATAAAACTATTAAGCATGTGCAGGTGAGTTACTCAGTTGCTTTTCATCTTATGGTTAGTAAAAAAATTCTCTTAAATTTGAAAACTGCTCCTGTAGCCCTCAGTTTTAGCTAAGAAAAACAGTAACCATTTTGTTACTAATGCCACTACAGTTACTACTGCTTGCAGATACTGTGCATCAATGAAAGTGTGATTTTATTGGTGCACAAAATGCTTTGCCTCAGTAGAGACCTGCAAGTGCAAATTAAATGGTAATTAAATAATAGGACAAAGAGAAGTGTCTTTTATATAAGAAAGAGCACAGCGCTGAGTTAGCAGGTGCCTGCAGGGGGATTTGTATTTGTGTTGACATATGGAATTTGCATTTAATTGTCTTTGTTACCTGGGCTGAAATTGCTGCCTGAGGATTTTGTTCAGGGAAATAAAAAATGCTGTATGAGATTTGCACTTTTCACAGAGTCCAGAGTCATGTTTCAACTGGATATTAATGTTATTTTCCAAGAGAAGGAACTGAAAAGGCACTGAAAAACTCTGCCATGATTGAAAAATATTAGAAATAGTAGCTGAAAGTTGTAAATATCTCAGTGACAGGATTATTGTGATTTCTCAGGGATATAACTGAGGGGGTTGGTTCAAAAAGGTGTCTCCTGCTGGAGATGTTCCCACTGGTGTTCCTGCTGTGCCATTGCTGTTTCCAAGGCAGTGAAAGCAGAGTTCTGCAGCTCCTGCTCTCAGTCCTTGGATGTGTAAAAGCTGAAGTGTGAGGGCTCTCCTTCCATGTTTTAATCCTGCATTTCCAGCGTGGATTTTTGGGGGGAATTCAAGCTGAAGGCTTCCATGGGAGAAGGAAGTTTCTGCCTGGTGAGGTTCCTGCTCCTTGGAGCTGCAGCTTGTGCAGGGCTCAGCAATGGTGTTTGCTGCCAGAGGAATTTAAAAGGCTGAACAAAGGCAGAGGAGGCAGCAGAATCCTGATGTTCATGAAGCTCCCCAAAATACCACATTGGTGCCCAGCAGCTGCTGGGGGCTGTTTGTGAGCTGTGCTGAAGCTTCTGAGCTTTTCAGAAGTTTCAATGAAAGGATGGAATGCCCAGAATTGCTCATTTCTTGTGCTCCCCAGGTACCAGCGCCGAGTGCAGTGGGCTAAAAGTGTCCTGCAGGAGCAGGGCCTCGACGACTGCTCCGTCACCAAAATCCTGGAGAATTACACCAAACCCCAGGGGCTGCCCTTCTCCAGAGGGGATGGGGCTGAGCAAACTGGGGACAGCTGCTCCACAGGGGGCCCAAAGCCAGGAAATGCAGGAGAGAGCAGGAAATCTGCTGGCAGTGAGGGAGCCCAAAGTTCTGAGGGTCAGAACGGGGAGGAGGGAGGAGATGCAGCCCTGGATCCTGGGAGTGACTCCAGGCACCAGGAACCAGGGGATTCCAGGGAAATGTCTGAAGGGTCCTCCCACAGGGACCCTGCTGTGCTCTGTGGCTGTGAGGTGAAGCAGAGCCCTGAGCAGAGGGCTTGGGAGGGGTTGGGCTCAAGGGAATGTGCTCCAGAATACGTGCTGGTGCAAGAGGAGGAAGAAGGAAGCTCCTGTCCTGAAGATGACTCCACTCATGCACAAGAGAATGTAAGAAAAAGGATCCTAATCTTTTAGAAAAAGCTACTTTCAGAATTCAGTATTTTTTCCAGTTTTAATAATAGTAGTTTTTTCTTGTAGCTTGTCAAGAAGGAAGTATTAGTCTGCAGAAAAAACCCATTTAGGATTTTTGAGTACTTACAACTCAGCTTGGAAGAGGTATGTGTCAAGCACAGTGCAAGTTAGTTTGCTTTTCATCTGAAAAAATAAACCTTGGTCTGTTATATTGTAATTTAAAACATGTTTCTGAAAGATAGGGTCCTCCTGTGTCTCCTAAGTACCTGGATTGTCTTAGTCATTAAACTTAGCTTTAATAAGCTGTGATAATTACATGAGATGGTTAAAAGATAGGGTCCAATCCTGTTTGCTTTAGATGAGTAATCCCACTGCCACAGAGACCAGTGACAGGACTTAAATACAGAAATACCAGGAATACAACATTTATCTGAATTCTGTCTCAATTCTGCTGCTTCTAAATATATTGGTGTGTTAGTTTTAACACCATGCCTTCAGCAGGGATGACAGTGTAGAAAATTAATCAATGAAGCCTTTGCTCTTGCAAGGCTTTGTGTACAAACTACAGGAGGTAGTTAATCAGTTAAATCGACTCCGTTTGTTTTTTCAGGCTTTTTTCTTGGTGTATGCCCTGGGATGTTTAAGTATTTATTATGGGGAGGTAAGAGATTGGATTTATTTTGGATTACTGGGGATGCTTTTTCTTTGGGTGTGGTCTGAATCTTTACCTGTATGGCAGGGATTTGTGCTGTTTATTCTGGAGGAGGAAATACCAAATGGAGGAATTGGGAAGATTTTCTTACAAGTAATGGTATTTCTGTTTAGGAAATACAGCTCTGAAAGCTTTAAGTTTACCAAGACAAATACAATTAAGAACTGTCTGTCTGCAGAGAAAGCATTTTTGTTGTAACTTAGCCAGGAAATATAGGAAAAATAATGTGGTGAATAATTACACACCCGAGATGGCAAAATTGCTTGGAGTTTTAAACATTAATTCTATAAAGCTATTATTAGTGTAATGCCATAATTCAAACCTGTGCTTTTAGTTTAAGATTTATCAGCCTTTCCTTTAGCAGGGGTGATATTGCCTAAAAAACCCACTAAGTGGAGCACGAGGTTGCTGTCTTGAATTTAGGGATTCTGTGTGTTGCTGTCTGCAGGCCCTGCTGTGTGCAGCAGCCTGTGGTGTTTGTTTGGTGTGTGGCTGTGATGCTGTGCAGGGCATGGCTGGTTTCTATCACAGCAGTGACCTTGCTGTGTGGTTTTAGGAGCCCCTGAGCATCGTGAAGCTGTGGGAAGTGTTCAGTGAGGTGAAGCCTGATTTCAAAACCACCTACATGGCCTACCACTACTTCAGGGGCAAGGGCTGGGTGCCCAAGGTGGGGCTGAAGTACGGCACGGATCTCTGTGAGTACCTCCCCAAAAATGGGGTCCTGTCCTGCTCACCCCCCCAGGCCCAGAGGGGAACTCAGGGAGGAGCTGCAGGACTGGAGCAGCCTTTGCTGCCTGCACTTGGCAAAGGACATTTGGGGTCAGCAGTGGGGTTGGGATGTGAGTGGAAAGGAACATCTCATATGCAGTAGGTGAAGAGACAGCTTGGAAGGTCTGGTTTGCTTCAGGAGATTCATAATTCCTACAGGATTGCCCTGAAATTCCCAACTCTTTCTGTCCCCTTCTAAACACCTGCCCTGCAGTGTTAATGTGACAATCTGTAGAATAACAGGTTTGAATCCAGATCCCAATTAATGTTAAAGTTCATGCACCTCATTCATCCCATTTAAGAGAGGCTGGACTTCTGCTGAACTTACTGCTGAGACTTTCTTTGTGTGGGGTTTGGGGGAGATAGAGAATGGACTTGGCTTTTTTTATCATTGGTTGGGGGTTTAATATTACAGAAGTAGTTAGTGGTGTCCTTGCTAAGGAATTCCAGAACTCCATTTAGCTCATGTCAACATAAGCAGTGCAGTAATGCCTGTTACTACAGAAGAATGTGCAATGTGGGGTATTTTGGGATGTGAGCAACCCAGAAGGTGTTTTAATGCTGCTGAAGTGGTGACACAGTTTGGGGGTTGTGCTGAGCAAGTCCTTTAGGTCAATGTGTAGCTCTGGCTGAATTCATCATCCCTACCAGAAAATTCCATCCCAGACTCTTTCCTACAACAATTGCTAATTCCTCTGGTGGTTCTTCCTTACCTTTGACCTGGCCTGAGTCACTCTGCTGCTCTTTCCTCTCTCCACTTGCTGGGACAAGCAATTCTGAGCAGAATTCAGAAGAGCTGAAGTTTTGTTTTGTGTAATTAAAATTTACAGAATGTTTGACAGTACTGGTGGGCCCTGGTATAAAACTCATTGAAACTCTGGTCTAACTGAGGTGTTTCTCTTTCATTTCAGTGCTGTATCGAAAAGGGCCCCCCTTCTACCATGCCAGGTTTGACACTTGTGTTTCTGGCTCATTCCTTTGCTTCAAATTAAATTTCACTCACACCAGTTGAGCATCCTCACTGGTTCAGCAGATATTCATCACTCAAAATACATTGCCAGCTGTGTGCACACTGGGAACGTGAAAATCCTTTTAGCAGAGGTGCTAAATGAGCCATTTCTTGGAATATAAATAACAGGCATCAAAAATTACAAGTTGCAATGGATTCCGTACTCATATGATGGTGCACTCAGGAAAATAATTGGATTTTGTAGTATTGACTTAGAAAAATATGTGATCCGTGTAATTTATGTAATTTGGGAGAACTTTTAAGGGGTGGTAATTGTCTTTATTTGTTGGCTAGTCAGGTTGAATGCCTAGATAATAAATTGGTTATAAATGTCAGCTTGGCATCAACAAAGAGAATGTTACAAACATCAGAAGGGTGGGGAGGGAAGGCACCATTGGGCACATCTATGTCAATATTTCTCCTCTTTTCTTTATAGAAAAAAGACTCAATTTCACAGCTTGCAGCCTGCAAGCTGGCAGATTGTTTAATGCCAGTTCTTAGCCTCTAGTTCTTGAGCTGTCTTCAGAAAATGCCACTTTCCTTTCTGTGACTTGTCCTGCCTGCTGTGTTTTGCAGTTACTCTGTCATTGCTGAGCTGGTGGATGATAATTTTGAGGGTTCCCTTCGCAGACCCCTCAGCTGGATGTCCCTGTCTGGGCTGAACAGAACAACTGCAAACGCTTCCAAGGTACAAGTCCTGGGGTAAAACCAGCTTTGGGATGATAAAGTTTGGCTCCAAAGGGCAGGGACTTGGAGTGAGGCTGGGAAGGGAATCCTGCTGAACAATATGTTGATCTGCCAGTAGGGAGAAAAGTTTCCTTTGTCAATATCCAGGTGAATTCTGGAACAATTATTATTAAATAGTAATTAAATAGTAATTACTAATTACTACTACCTGTAGGAATGTTAAAATTTATGTGAGGAACAGCAAAAAGACCCAAGGGATGCTTGTTTCCTGATTGCCACTTCTGTTTTTAAAGCCCTTTCCACATCCTAGGACTTTTTTGAGCAGTGAGACTGAAATTTCCCTGAGATTTTCTGTGTGAGCTTCACAGTGCCTCCATAATCCATTGAAATTCCTGTTTGCTGGCTGCCCACAGGAGCTCATGCTGTGCTATTTGATCAGACCTTCTGACATGACTGCAGAGGAGATGTCAAGCCCAGAGTGCATGAAGAGAATCAAGGTTCAGGTGAGGGGTTCCTGCTCTTTGCAGATCCTTGGGAGAACTCTGCCTTGAGCTGGGTTTTGCACACGTGGCTGCAGTGAAATTAAATTCCTTCATGCCCCAAATCATGAAAAGGGCATTGCAGAATCTCTGTAAATTTAAAATCTCCTAATCTGAATGTTGCTGATGCTGTGCATGTAAGCACGTGCATGGGGAAATAGGGATTTCTAAAGAATCTGTGGAGATGGCAGGGCTAAAAGAAGCTCTGAAAAAAGAGGGGAAAAGTGTGTGAGTTCAGCTCACTTGAGGAACAAACACAGTCATTACTAAAATATCTCCATGGTCACATAATACACATCGATTTTACAGACCCAGTCCCCATCCCTCACTGATTTTCTGTAGCTTTGGGGGTTTTTTCTTGCTTTCTTTCAATTATTTTTACTTCAGGAGCTGATTGTGACTCGTTGGGTTTCCTCCCGTGAGCGCAGTGAGCAGGATGAATTTTAACTGCACAAGAAAACCTCACTTTTTAAAAACCACTTCTTGTTTTTCACCTGATCGCTTGATGAACTGTTGCCTCAGAACATTTTCTACCAACATATTCATTTGCTGTGTATAAATGCTATTTAAAATGAGGTGTATCATGTTTACTGGAGATGTTTTACTGTGAAATGTAATTGAACAGATGAAAGGTAAAAAATTAAATCTGTGTCCCAACCCAAAATATGAAATAGAAGATAAAAAGGTGCATGTTTGAGTGGTCATTAGGAACAGTATTTCTGATATTATGGCAGCACACACCTGACTTCACAGCCTTGGTGAACTGAGATTTGGATCTGGGGAGAGGTTGGGTTGTTGCAGTTAGGACCCTGGAACTTATTTTTACAATCACAGCTCAGAATTGAGGAATTCTTCCCAGAACTTAAATTTATTCTGGGGCCTGGGCACCTTTCCCCATCTGGGTGAGATGTGTTTCCTCCCTTGGGATTTCACATTCAGGTATCTGAATTCCATCTTGGCTTCTTTCCTTTGCCATGCAGTTCAGAATGGAAAAATAAATCTGACTAGCAAAGAGGCTTGATTTATTTGCTGGTATGTTTATTAGTAATTAAAGGAAAGGCAATTAACAGTCAGGGATTTGGTATTTCAGCAGCACACAAGCACATGTTCCCTTTTTTTCACTCATCACTAAACAAACGTGACAGGAAAAGGCCATTTTGGTTTGCTACAGCTGAGGTTGCCACAGCTCATTTCCAAAGCCCTGAATTCCACAGCAGTTCTGATTTCTGCTGTCAAGTGTCCTTGCAGAACAGAGCACACAGGGAATGCTAAAGCAGAAAACAATTTTCCACAGGAGCAGCATTCTCTGTCATGTGTACATCGTGTGTGTGTTACTGAAATGCAGAGCTCGGTGTCCTGAGGTGCAGGGTGAAGTTAATGCTGTTCTTAACTACACCCAACCTCACACCCCGAGCCCTGGAGCCTCAGCCCCTCCTCTCCCGGTGCTACTCCAGCAAGCTGTGCTTCGCAGCCTCGCTGTCCTGCTCCTGCTCAGCCAGGGGCACGATGTAGAAGTCCCTGTGAGCCAGCTGCTGGTGCAGGGTGAGGAACCTGGAGGCCTCGGTGGTGCGGGGCAGCAGGAAGCTCTCGGTGAAGCGCGCTTTGCTCAGCGGCTCCCGGCCCCGGCCCTGCCGCACGCGGTTCACGAACGCCAGCGCGAAGGTGAAGCAGTTGTGCTGCTGCTCCTGGTACCTGGGAAACACGGCCTCAGCACTGGGAACAGCCACTGCCCACCTGGGAACACCTCCTCAGCACTGGGAACAGCCACTGACCAACTGGGAACACCTCCTCAGAACTGGGAACTGCCACTGCCAAACCCCTCCTCAGCACTGGGAACAGCCACTGATCACCTGGGAACACCTCCTCAGCACTGGGAACAGCCACTGCCCACCTGGGAACACCTCCTCAGGGATTTTTTTGTTTTCTCTTATGGTTACATTCATTCAGTGACAGGGAGGCAGGCTCTGTGTTACAGCTACTCTCACTGAGGGACAATCCCAGGACTGCTGTTTTCCTGGAGAGCTGCTCTGTCACCACAAGAGCTGGAAATCAGCCTGGTTTCCGTTTCTCACCACTAACATCAAAAACAAGAATTGGGCAAGAATGCCATCACTGTGCTCAGCCTTTAAATGCAAATACACCTCAAACTGCTGAAACCTAGAGAAACAGTTATGGAATTGTGTCTGGACTTCTGTACTCAGCAGCAAGCAGGTCAGATGGGGGCTTTAATGCAAAATTCTCTAAAGCCACCTCTTCCTTTAGAGCAGCAAGATTCCCTAAAGCCACCTCTTCCTTTAGAGCTTTTGTGTTCCAGCAGCTGAGTTTTACTTAAAATCCCAAACATTCTGTGCAGGCAGGCCAGGCTGAGGGACACCAGGCTCTGAATGAGCCCCAAACCTCACCCCAAACACACCCCAGCTGCTCCCTACACACCTGTGAGGGAGCCAAGCCTCTTCCAAGGAGAATTCCTCCAGGAGGTTGTCCCACTGCTCCAGGAGCTCCCACATGTCCGGCTGCACCAGGGGGATGCTGATGCTCTGCTCCCAGCCACTCGCATCCCTGTGCACACCCTCCTGGTCGTAGTTGTACACCACACCTGCAAACACAGCAGTGGGGAGCTGGGGAACACACACTGAGCCCTTTGTGGGGTTTTGTTCTGATTCAACTTCCCATCAACCCAGTAGGAAATGCAGTCCTGGCTTCCAGCAAAAACCTGGTCTCATTTTTACATTTACAGTGTGGTTTGAAAAAGAAGTTTGGCTCTTTTACTAATCAGAGAAACTTAAGGACAATCAGCTTCCTTCTTAACCCCCAAAGGAGACTGGCTTTGTATTAAATGTACATCTGAAATGATGTTCTGCAGGGTGGGCCTACTCTAGCTAGAACCCAACAGGATTTTTCATGTAGCTTTTAAAAATGGTTTTTAATAAGGGGTGTTTTTAGAATTAGCAAAAACTGTGCTGAACTCAATTAAACTGTAATTCCTTTAAAGCAAGCCTAGCCTTTCATTCCAGAGGTGGAAGGCACGTGTTTATTCCATTCAATGCCTGTTTAATCCATTCATGGGAATGGATTTGCTCCAGAGCTCTGCTGCGAGGTGAGATCACTCCCAGTGACCCCATCCCGGGATAGTCCGGGCTGGAATTGCCAGGGCAGCAGGGGTGGCAGCAGGGGGGGCCCGAGGGGACACGGGCCGAGCTGGCTCCTGGGGCTGTGGGAGGGGGCACGGCTTGGCAGGGAGCCGCAGGATTACCCTTGGAATTGGTGATGCCGACGTGGAGGTCGCAGTGCCCGTCGTAGCCGCTGGAAGGGAGCAGAGACGCTGCTGAGGGACAGCGATGTCCCCGCACAGCCCGGCACAGGCAGAGCTCCACCGACCTGCACAGGGCTGACTGATCCGCTGAGCCCTGTCCCGTCCTTCCCCCTTCCCTTCCCTTCTTTCCCTGCCCTTTCCTTCCCCCCTTTTCCCTTCTTTCCTTTCCCACAACCCTGGTTATTCCCTGNCCTGCGCTCTCCCTCCCCTTTCCCATTCCCTCTCAGTGTGCCCGCCCCTTTCCCCTCCTCTTTCCCCGTTCCCTCTCCATTACCGTCCCATTTTCCTTCCCTTTCCCCTCCCATTTCCGCCCCTTTCCCCTCCCATT
>WEIU01004886.1:187086-197610 GCA_013389925.1 Aegithalos caudatus | reverse complement strand
AGCCCCCGGCCGCCCCCCGAGCACGGCCCCGCCGCCCCCCGCAGCAGGAGGGAGAAGAAGACGCTGGTGCTCCGGGACAGAAGTGAGTGGGAGGCTGCTCTGCTCGGCTGTGGGAAGGGAGGGAGGGAGGTGGTGTCTCCTGCTACTGTCAGAGTTTCAAGGGCAAAACTCCCTCATGGAACCTCCTTCTGCAGACTCTGCCTGGCATCGTTTTCCATGGCTCTGTGAAGTGACTGCTTCCATCCTGCTCCCTGAGGGATGGGAGGGGAGGGTTTTGTCCCCCCTGGCAGGAGGAGGGAGTGGGGGGAATGGCAAACAGTCAGCAACAGGACCAGAGGAACTGTTTGATCCCTTGAGCCTGGGGAGGTTCGGGCTGGACATCAGAAAGAATATTTTCATGGAAAGGGTTGTCAGGCATTGGGAGGGATCCTCATCCCCGGAGGTGTCCAAGGGACAGCTGGCTGTGGCACTCAGTGCTCTGGGCTGGGTGACAAAGCGAGGATCGGTCACACTTGATGATTTTGGAGGTCTGAACGATTCCGTGATTTATTTAGTCTGTTTGCTACCAGAAAGCACCCGAATGAACGCTGCAGCTGAACCCTGCAGTAGGCAGCTTGGGAAAATCCCAAGAAAGGGCTTAGAGCTGAGATCCCATTGGGAAGAAAGGAGCCGGCGGGGTTGAGCGCAGCGCCCTGTGCTTGTCCCCGCAGACCTGTGCGGCTCCAGCGAGGAGAAGCCGCGGCCCGGCGCCCCCGGGGCCGTGCTGAGCTGCAGCGAGCCCGGGGACAGCCAGGAGGCCAAGCCCCACTCGTACCTGGAGGCCANCGGGGAGCAGCTGTGCCCCTACGCCGCCGCCGGCGCCTGCCACTTCGGGGAGCGCTGCCTCTACCTGCACGGGCAGCTCTGCGAGATCTGCGGCCTCCAGGTGCTGCACCCCTTCGACCAGGAGCAGAGGAAGGCCCACGAGATGGTAAAGGGGGAGCTGGCAGGGCTGTCTGCTCTAAAGATGGGCTCTGTAGAACAAGAGCTGCTTCCAAAGAGCTTCTGCTGTATTGCTTGTCTAGAGAGCGGGGCTAAGGGTGCTCAGCTCAAGCCTCTGGAGCTGAACTGGCAGTGATGGTGGTTTTTCCCATTTTGTTCTCATCAGAGACTGCTGCCTTCTCCCACAGCACCCTGAAAGTCTCCCAGGGCAGTGTCTTTGGAAGGTCTCTGACTGAGTCAGCAGCTCACCTTGCAGTGCTGTGGGAGTGGGAATGGGTTGTGGATTGTGGATTGTCACTGCTGGGATGAGAAGCTCTGGAGGAAAGCCTGAAATAAGAGACTGATTTCTTAACTGGCTGAAAATTGGCATCTGGTGAATGAACGTGGCCTTCATTATAATCAGGGGGACACCTTGAGTGTGGCACCTATTTAATGAGGTGTTTTTGGGGGATGTTTGAACCATCAAATAATTCCATACCTGTTCTCTGACAGAGATGCAGAAAGGGGTGAATGAAGCACCCTGGCATCTTTATTTCTGACAGCTGAGAGAACACTGAAGGCTGAAATACATGCTTGAATTTTATATTCTTTAAATTAAACTCAGACAGTGACAAGTAGGAATGATGCCCTCAGTGAGTGTTCCATGTTTTCCTTGCAGTAGATCCTTTCCAGAGGGAATTTGCTTTGACAGGCTGGCACTCACAGTGACTCTCTCCCCGGCAGATGTGCATGGCAACGTTTGAGCACGACATGGAGAGGGCCTTTGCCATCCAGGCCAGCCAGGACAAGGTGTGCAGCATCTGCATGGAGGTGGTGTATGAGAAACCCTCAGCCTCGGAGAGGAGGTTTGGGATCCTGTCCAACTGCACCCACACCTACTGCCTGTCCTGCATCCGCCAGTGGAGATGTGCCAAGCAGTTTGAGAACCCCATCATCAAGTGAGTTCTGGGGCTGAACCTGCTCACAGGGCAGCTGCAGATGGTAACAGAGCTCAGCTCCAGGTGCTGCTCAGGCCCAGGACTTGGCTGAGAGCTGCCTGCACAAGCAGCAGGAGCACTGGGTGTCCTTCAGTACCGCTTCCCTTAATTCCATGCCCCTCCGTGGGAAGTTTGGCCACTGGCAGCTCAGCCCTCTCTGACTGTGTGGGCAGAGTGGACTCTGGAACAGCTGGGACCTTGCAAAGCTCTGCCCCTTGCGCTGACCTGTGTGCAAAACCAAGAACTCCATTTTTTCCTATGTATGTGCTTAATGAGGGGTTTTTCTCCCTAAATTACAGCTTGCTCCAGGTAAATGTCCCACTAACCACTCTTTTATCTGTCTCAGTAAATGCCTTTATCTTCTAGCTCTACAAAAAATGTGTGCCAAACATGTTCCCCCTCAGATGAGAGAATTTAAAACATCCAGTTAGGGAAGTTTCCTTCTTTAAGCATCTCTCAAGTTACATGCTGAAGAGAAGGTGGGAAATATTTTCAGTCTTCTCCCAAAATAGACTTTTCTGCACAACTTTGACTCCAAATTTCATTGAAGTGACCATCAGCTCCTTGCATTTCAAAAGGCTGAGACACCTTAATTTGTGGTTTTGGCTTCCTGCTGCACTCACAGAACACTGCACATTGAGGAAATAAATCCCTGTTGCTTTTGCTCAAGTCCAGAAACAAACACAAGCCCTGGGTGCCCTGAATTGGGTTATTCCAACTGGAATGCACACAAAGTGCTGCCTGAGGTGACAAAGATCCCCTGGGGAGGATCCTCACTGCCTGAGGCACATCTGGGGAGGTACTAGAGCCTTTCTGTCTTGTGTCACTGCTCCAGGTCCTGCCCCGAATGCCGCGTGATCTCCGAGTTTGTCATCCCCAGCGTGTACTGGGTGGAAGAGCAGGAGAAGAAGAATGAGCTGATTGAAGCATTTAAGCAGGGAGTGGGGTAAGTTCAGCAACCACCCACACTCCTCACGTTGTTCTTGTGCTGCTCCAAGACTCAGTCAATTGCTGAGCCTTTATTTTTAAACTTAATGTAATTACAGAGCACTCTGCAGAGAGCTCCTCAGCTCTGGTCACACTTCTGCTTCACTGGGGCTGTGAAATTGTAGTTCAGAAATTCAGCCTCCCTGAGCTGAAATGTTGAAGCTATTTCAGCTCACTTGCCAAAACTGGCTTCGTGTGGCTTCTGTGGATCCTCAGCCATGGTGACTGAGGAGAGCAAACAGGGAAGGAAAATGGAACAGTGGGATAAAAATTCACAAGGTTTTTGTAATGTCTGCTGGAAATGGAAAATACTCCAGGACTGCATCACCTGTGTTGTCCAGCAGCAATCTGGCTGGAATGTGTGAGGCCTGTGCTTCCCAGAGCAGTGAGAAACTGTCACTTCCCTCCTGCTCCCTCTTTTCAGGCTAAGCAGGCACAGCTGGGCTTGCAGTTTCCTCTGCTGCTGGTTTTCATTTTAGAGCAACCCACCAACACCCCCAGGTCCTGTGTAAGCACCCACCCTGGAACTGCTGTGCAGCCAGGACAGCTTGGGTGAGCAGCAGAGCTGAGGGAAACTTAAATTAACCAAGTATTGACACAGACCTTGCAAAGGAGATGAGGAGAGAAATTGGGTCATAAAGTGCAGTGGTGGGAAATGCAGGAGAAAACAAAGGCTAGGAAACTACAATTGCTTGGCTCATGGTGATGCTCCTTGAACATCCTTCACTTTCCCCATCTTAAGGCAGTCCCATTTAATTTATGATGGTGGGGGGTTTTATGTGTTTTTGTTCACTTTGAATGATCTTTGCCCTCTATTTCACTGCTCTCAGCTGGGGAATGGGAGGCCAAAGCTCTGGCTGTGTCACCAGAGTATCACTGAGGCTGTGGGGACTGAACTGCATCTCCTTCCCTGCCAGCTTGAAGGCAATAACCCTCTCTCTTCTAATTAACCCAGGAAAAAGCCCTGCAAGTACTTTGAGCAAGGGAAAGGAACGTGTCCCTTTGGAGGGAAGTGTCTTTACCTCCACGCTTATCCCGACGGGACGCGGGCAGAGCCCGAGAAGCCCAGGAAGCAGCTGAGCTCTGAGGGCACAGTGCGGGTAAGGAGGGCCCTGCTGCCACCCACACCTCACTGCAGGGTCACCTGTGCTGCTGGGAATGGCTCCTGCCATGCAGGATGAGAGAAAAAAGCACCTTCCCATGGTCCTTGGGCAAAGAGACAGAAGGCACCTCTCATTTAACTACAAAATATCGTTGCTTTGTTTTTTTCAGCCAGTCCAAACCTTTCCTGACAGGAATTCTGCTCTTAAAGCTTTCACCCACAGTACCCAAAGCTCCTCTCCTGTGCTGGCACTAAGGGCAGCTGAAAAGGGTAAAACCTCAGGTGGTGGTGATGGCTCTGCCCCAGCTGCGTCCCCTCAGTGCCCGTGTCACCCTGAGCTCCAGCCAGCTTTGGGACCGTTTTGTGACGAGGCAGTGCCTGCCCAGTCCCCGGGAGGTGCTCAGGCAGCTTTTCCTCCCTTGCAGTTCTTCAATTCCGTGCGCCTGTGGGACTTCATCGAGGACAGGGAGAGCCGGAGCGCGGCCGGTGCCGACAGCGAGGTGACGGAGCTGGGGGAGCTCTTCATGCGCCTGTCGGGGGCTGAGGAGGATCCCGCGGAGCCCTGAGCCTGCAGGGAGCTCTGCAGCACCCGGCCTTTGGCTCCAGCACACCTACAGCAGAGCCTGCCCCGCTGCTTACCTGGGCAGTCCTGGGAACGTTTGCAGATGGGTTTTATATGGCAACGACGACGACAGAAAGGCGAAAAGATATTTTAAAAAAGTAATTGGCTGCATGGAAAAAAAAATCCCTTAATCCCAGGAGGGTTTTGTCCCTCTCTGGCCTAACATATGCTGTCTTGTGAGCTGAGTGGTAGTGTAAATACAGGTCCAGTGGAAGCTTAAGCTGGTAAAAACTGTTGCTAAATAGAGTTTGGGTGCTTTTTGGGTTTTTTTCTCCACTAAGTCAGCTAAATGTGTAACTAGAGAAGCCACTGGGAATAATGGTCAGTGTAGGGTTTTCTCCTTAAAAAGGAGCTGGTACATGATACCTCAAATAGCACCTGGAGTTCAGAGTACTTTGGTGGAGTCTCTGGGTGTGTGGGGCAGGGCCTGGCTCTCCAGGTGCTGCCAGGCCAGTTCCCAGCCCAGTTTTACACCAGTTCAAGTGCTCAGAGTCAGCAGTGGCTCTGAGCACTAATTGGTCAGCACTAATTACAAAGGAGAAGGCAAATCATCCCTAATAGGGATGGTCACACACTAAGATGAATGTTTCAAGGGCACCCAAACACCCTTTCTACCCCAGAATAGTTCCCCAGCCCTCACCCTCCCACTGAGGCTCATTTCCATCTGCCTGCACATGATTTTTTTTTTTTCCCCATAAAGGAAATATTGGCAGGAATACAAAATATATATATATATATATAAATGGAGAGGATGTTCTTTACCTGAAACAAGACATTCCTGATTTACTTTGGCCCAAGAAGCCATGAGGAGTAGCCTGAAATTAAAAAGATAACTTGTCTTTCAAAGCTCCCCAGGGACTTACAGTGTCTAAGTTCTTCACTCCGCACCTTTCATTTAATTGGACATCAAGTGCTGGTTAAAATAAACCTACTTACCAAAAATACTGAATTTCTTCAAGAGACACATGATCTGGTTTAAAACATGGGTTAATGGTTTCCTTTGGGAAATCAGAGTTAAAGCAGCTTACCTCTTCTGGGTTTTTTTTCTTCCATGTTTTAAGCTTATTATAATTAAGTGAAAATTAGAGATAAATAATGTTTAGAGAGAGTTGCAGCCCAAATACCAATAATATTATCAAAAACCATGCAAAACTGTGAAGCAGTCTCCTTCAAGTGTCAATTTACTATTTAAGAAGCAAAGCATCCTCAGTTATCATCCAGGGATTAATATTCCACCATTGTTCTGTTTTAGAAAATTCTGAGGACAAACTGGAGGTGATTTCTGTGTCTGGCTCTCCTCGCTCTCACAGAAGCTTTGTGGGGTTTTGCTGCTGCAAGAGAAGCTGCAGTGGCTGTTTGGGCATTCCAGGGAGAGCTGGACACAGGGAATGTCACAATTCCCAGCAAAGGCAGCAGCTCTGCCCAGCAGCTTTGGGGTGGAGGTGCCAGAGGGGACAGCCAGCCCCTGTCCCCAGTACCTGTGCACCCACAGAAAGGCAAAATCCCAAACTGGGCTTCCACTCGTGCCCTAATAACCACATTTCACCAACTGCTATTTGAAAAAAATGCATTTTAAAATTCTTCCACCTGTTCCTGTCCTCCATGGAGTTCAACCAACATAAAAAACTCACCTGCACCTCAGTAAACAAAAGAGAGCAAAAGTGGTGCAGGGAAAGAGCCTGAGGGCACATCAGGGTGGTGTCCAAAGCAGCTGCTGCTGAAAGATCATTACGGAGAGAAAACCTGTCTTGTCATGTGACTGGAAATGTAGAGATTGTTCTATCAAGTGTGTTTTTACTTGCACTGCTATTATTTATCAGTTACTTTTAAAAAATTATTCAGAATGTCATTCCTTGAGTTTTCCAAATGCAGATGTCCCACTCAGAACTGTGGATGGCTACATTAAAATGATGACATTGAATCTTAAACCTAAAATTTAATTTATTTTATTAAAATAAGATAATCAGAGGAACCTTGGCTTACAATAAATGCATTTTCTCAGGAGCAATAAAAACAAAATTAAAACCCAAATCAACAAGAAAAACTGTATATGCTCAGTTTCCTCTTGCTAGTGCATCTCTTGGATGACAGCTTCCGCTGGGATGCAGCCTCTGCAGGAGGTGGGAACATCCCTCAGCCTTTCCCAGCCCCCAGCCCAGCATTCCTCACTCACTCACCCTGCCCGGGCTGCAGGAACAGCTCCGTAGTACCAAAGGCAGCTGGGAGGCTTCTCAAGATGAACGAAGCGGGACTGGCTCACCTCCTTCTCTGAGCAGGACAATTCACAACAGATTCCATCCTTTTGCAAGAGTTTTTCTTCTATGTGCAAAACTATTGCAAAACTATTTTGTGTTGAATTAGCATTTGAACTTATTTCATTGGCTTGGTGAAGCTCTTAGGCAGGAGCTGATTTCCAGAGTTATTTCCTCTTCCCACTCCAGGCACGACTCCCCAGGGTGAGGTGGCACTTGGCATGGGGCAGTCAGAGCACCAGAACATCACCTGTCCTCAGAGCCACCTCGCTGAGCACAGAGCAAACCCAGCCACAACCACTGCCAAAGAAACAGCCATCGCTTCTGGGAAGGGGAAAATAAGGCTCAAGTGCATCTATTAAAAAAATAGTAATAGATCTCTTGATTTGTAGTCTGTTACCTCTCCCAGAACAAGAGATGGTAGCAAAGGCAACGAGGAGCTGCGTCCCCGCAGGCCGAGAGCTGCGCGAATCCACAGCAGCTGCTTTGTACGAGCGGGACGCGGAGGATCCTGCGGGAGGAGCCCGGGCACCGTGGGAGGCGTGGGAAGCACAGCTGGAGTTCTGCTGCTCCAGCCGGGGGAGCAGGGGCAGGAGCAGCCCAGAGCACAGCTCAGAACACGGGCAGCCTGGTGGAGGTCAGCGTGCACGAGTTGATGTCCTCGGTGTGGGCGGCGCGGTGCAGGGACGGCTCCGAGGCGCTGCGGTTGATCTTGGGTAGAGAGTGCTGCAACAGCTCGATGGAGGAGAGGATCTGGGGGGAAAAACAGCAGCTTAGAGAGGCTTGTGGGACCAGCAGCTCCCTCTGTTTCCATTTAAACACTCATTCACTCATTCATTCTGTTCTTATCCAATGCAATTATGGCTTTGAATTTTACTTCAATGCTCTGCCCATCACTGTCAGTGCTGTGAGGGCCTCAGGGAGTTTCAGAGGGTGGGAGGGTGTTTGTCATCACTTCAGACATTAGGATCAATTAATAAGTATCCAAACCATCCTCCAGTAGAGTTAACAGGGAAGGAACTGCATTTTCTGCTTGACATTTAGGAAGAACTTTCTGCACAATGCTTGACTGCAACAAGAAGTCACTTTTCCGAAATTGCTGATGTTTAATTAGTTACTCATACTTAATGAGTATAAGGAAGTACCTGGCCCATCTCCATAGTGACAGGAGGAGGTAAAGCATCCCCTGTAAAAACAGCAGAAATTGCTACACCAATTTACAACCCCAGTGGATTTTGCTTGTTCAGAGTTGTAAGCAAGGAAAGGAGTGGCCTCTCATTTCCCTCAACCTGACTCTAAAATAAAATGGATATCCAGAGATAGATTTCATTGTTACTGTGTGAGGGTGGGGTTTGGATTCTCTCTAGGTAGGTCAGGTGCTGAAAGCCTGCTCTGGTGTTAGCCCAGCACAGCCTCAGCCTGCACATGCTGCAGACTGTGTTTCATGAACTTTACAGAAACCACAAGTCCAACCAAAACACAAACTGCCAAAAGATCTGCATGATGAATTAAAGACAAAAACAGCACACAGGCTGCATTTCCTATTAACCAAAATTTCCATTGAGCAGATTCCTGTGTGTGCTAATGGCTCTTTATAAAACCCTCAGGCTCCTGTGCAGGACACCCCACTCACCTGTGGGAACAGAGGTCGTTCTTCCCTGACTTTCTTCAAGCAATCTGCTACCAGCCTCTTCATGGCTTTGGGGCAGTTCTTGTACAGCTTGCTGAGGTCTGGGGAAGCATAGCCCCGGCCAACCATGAAAATGATCTGCACAACAACAACCAACAGCACAAAAGGCAGGTTACATGGGGGGCCTCACTGCTGGGCAGCTTCAGTGCCCCCCAAGGTGATGAAACCCAGCCCCAAAGGGCACCAACGGCCCTGCAGGCTTGGCTGGGGAACAGGACAGCTTAGTAAACACTAAATAAATATTCAATATTCAAAGGCTGGATAACAGGATGGGTTAGTAAACACTAAATGTTCAAAATTCAAAGGTTGGACCATAGTTACTGGGTTTTTATCCCCTTTGTAAAAAGCACCAAATCAAATCTTTCTGATGTAACAGCAGCACATTTAACACCAAAGGGGGAAATACTCATAACTGCAAATGTATAAACCAATATTTTACTGTGTAGCAAAAGCTGTAACCTGGGAATAAATTAACAGGGCACTTCAAGGAGTTTTATTTTCCTTTGAGTACCTGTCAATACTGAGGTGAACATTCAGTTACACATTTACTGCTGAAACAAAGCAGGTTTGTCAACACCACTTCAGTCAGTTTGCATTTGTATTTATCCTGCATTTCTGGAGGCCAAGGGGATGTGCCATGGCCAGAAATAAACTGGAGTGTTCCCAAAGGGTCTCTCACCTGATCTCTGTTGTTGATGTGGGAGTAGGGCAGCTCTCCTGTCATCAGCTCATATAACACTATTCCATAGGAGTAGACATCTGACTGGAAGCTGAAGGGGTTGCTGTCCTGCATCCGGATCACCTCGGGGGCCTGGCGGGGGAAAAAACAAATTATGAACAAAACCAGAATGCACAAGAGGAGGGGAAGCATTTGGGAAGCAGAGACTGAACTCAGCTAGAAATGACTGAGCAAAGGGTACCCCCAAATCTCTGAGTTTGCCTAAGGCTCTGGAGAAGTTCAGGCAGGGCTACTCCACATCTTATTAAAAATATCAATACAGTTCAGAGCACACAGACAAAAAAATCAATGCTCTAACTGAACAAGCATTTTGCCATTAGGAAAAGTATTATTATTTGCAATGTTTATTTTCTCCTGTTACACCTTCCACAAAACTGAGCCTGAGTTTCACCTTCAGTTCTTAAACTGGTATCAAGGTTAAAGGGGAAAAATACAAAACTCAAATCTCTTGTAAACTGATACCAAAACATGGACAGGAAATGTGCAAAAATCTACACAGCACTTAGAGACTTGAATGTTCAAGACAGTGTTCAAGGGACAGATCAGGAGGAGAATATTTCAAAGCAGGGCATGTTTTGCTCACCATCCACAGGATGGAGCCCGTGGGCTGCTCCACCTGCTGGGATCCACTCCACCTGGATTTTACAGTTGCCAGACCAAAGTCTCCTATTTTCACTGTGAGGCCTTCATGAAGAAATATATCTGTAGTTTTGTTAAAGAAACTGCAAAAATTTCAGTCAATAGTACTGTATTTTCTGACCTGACTAGAAAGTGCTGCTTGTTTTATTTAAACCTTCTGTGAGCTGTATGTGAAACAAAGGAAAGGGGATTTAAATTAACATTTAACACGAATGCAGAGCAGATGTTCCAGCATTATCTGTAGATTTATGTTTATGGTGAGCTAGGACAGAAATCAACAGTTTATTACCATCCATGGCTGCAGATCCTTAAACAACTGGTGCTGAGAAAGGGAAACAGCACAGAGATCTCACAACTCAGAAAGAAAAAGAAAAAACAACAATTACAAGAAGTAAGTATCAAAATAGTATCTATTTCCATGAAGTTCTCTGGCAGATCTCCTGAGATTTAACTACAATTTTAACTGGACATATATCCACATTATTTATAATTATCTCCTTCATGGATCTGTTCTTGATACCAGCCTTTTTTTTTT
>WEIU01004886.1:155038-187057 GCA_013389925.1 Aegithalos caudatus | reverse complement strand
TTTTTTTTTTTTTTTAAATTTACACCAGCACTTCCTTTGCTGGGATAATTTTAAGAAGATATAATTTCATAATTTCACTTGGGAATGTTTTAAATTCAGATAGACAATTCAGAAATATAAACATGACTGACTCCTAATTTGCATGTCAGGAGCAGAGCTAATTTATCTCACAAAAATGATCATCATTATGAGAAATCACAAATTTCTGGCCTATACACTAAAATAACTGGGTTTTAGTTTAACTGAAAATAGAATCCACTGACATTCTGGAACTACGAACTTGACAGATTTTTTTATGTTATTTGCCAAAACATCCTGCTCACATTTGATGGAAGGAAGCCCCAATTCCTGCTGGTAGCTCCATGGATGTTCTGGTAATTGCAAAGTTTGGCATTTCCAAGGTGAAAGACATCAGCCCACAACATTTGCACTCCAAGTAAGTTACTAAATAGATATTTTTGCATGAAATAAAATGGTAAAAGGCTGACTTTTCTTGAGTTTCAAGTATGATTTTTGGCTTCATTTCTGCCAGTCATGTGAGGAGTTCTAAATATATTAAAAATATACAAGAACAAAAAACCCATGTGTGCACACAAATGAACAGGCACACACACCTCCCATCAATGAGGAGAGCAGCATTTGGGTACCAGGACTGAATAAACCCCATTTAAGTAAAACAAGAGACTTCTGGAACACAACTGTTGCACATCTTTATCCCAAGTGTGGTAAACAAGCACAGATGTTCTGTGGAAATCCTTGCTAGCTCATCAGTAAGGATTGCCCATTAGTAGTTATATATAGAAATATATTTAAAATAGTTATTGCAACCCCCACAGAAAGCTCCACATTAACAATAAATCACTCCCTCCCTGCAGAAATCAAGATTCAGGAAGGATACTATTGGATTTCATGTCTCTGTGGATGATGTTCTTTGCATGTAAATAGCTGTGAAGGGAAAAGCAGAAGAGCCATTAGTAGGGCTGCTCACAAAGAGCATTTTTCATTCCCCACAGACAGTTTATTCAGTTTATTACACACCCAAGCCCTTCACACACCTCTGGCTTTCCAAGAGTCTACTTTGGGAACAAAGAAATGGAGCTGTGGCTTAGGGCAGTAAAGAAACATCAGGAAGGAGTGGCACAAGTTCCAGTACCCCTGGAGAACTGGGACTGTCCTCATATCCATGAAATCTGTATCCTGTGCTGAAGCTGACTGTTCCCAACTGCCTTCATTTAAATGTGCCCAGTTTTCTGGTATCTGACAGAAAACCTGGGCTCTGATCTACAAAATGAACAAGCTCTGGCAGCACCAGCTGCTCCTGTGCTGCCAACAGCAGGACAAGGGCTGAAAGCAGAGAGGTGGGGCCTGGAGCCACTCAGACAGCTGGGAAATGCTTCCAAAAACATCTGGAACAGAGCAGCCACCCCTCATCTCACAGAGTATCAGGCAGTGCTACACTGCCTGTGGTACAGTGACACAGGGGAGGAAAAGCCCCCTCACTCTGCATTCAGAACAGGATTTCATCTGCTGCACTACAGCAAGCTGTAAAAGCAGATAAACTAGAGAAAACACACGTGATAAAAGACATGAGCTAAGGCAAGAATCCACAGGAAAAATAACTAAATCAAAGTTACATCAAAAATAACTCTATCAATATGAAAATAACTCAATCAAATCAATAAAAAATAACTCAGTAACTAAAATGCCCTCTCCTTGGTAGCCCATTTCAGCCCCATGTGCGTGGGCCGGGAGGGAAGGGAAGGCACTCACTCCATGCCCTGCGCGGTCTGGCGGGCGATGTCGATGAGCTGGAACATCTGGAACTTGGTCTCCTGCACGTGCAGGTGTTTGTAGAGGCTGCTGCCCTCACACCACTGCGTGACAATGGCCAGGTTGTCCTTGGTCATGTAGCCCATGAAGAGCAGGATGTTCACGTGCCGGGTCTTCCTAACGGAGAGCACCAGGAGAAATCAGCGGCTGCACCAAAACGCCTTCAGAGCTTCTACAAAATGCACTCCTGGCTGAAAGGATTGCACCTTTGGGATCCTAGGTCAATGTGTCAGGGAGGTCTGGGCTTACAAATCATTAAAATATACTACAGTTGCCTTTTCTTTAAAATTTTTGTGTTTTTTTTTTTTTGTTGGGTTTGGTTTTTTTTTAGTTGCAATACTTCCTTTTAGTTATTTAAAATCAACATTTAAGGAAAGGATGTCTGAAAATTCAAATGGTTTGACATCAGTAAGCAACAGTCACACTTGCAAGTGATATTAAAAGATATTGGAATGACAGAAATCACCCTGAAAACTGGAAAAAAGTGCCAGCTTTAGGAAAAAGACTGAATCCCAAGAGGAAACCAAAGGATGACTATAAACCCTAAAGGAATTATCAGATGTGGAGATGGTTTTTATGTATCTATTTGGTTCTTTTTCAGGAGTAATATCACAGACACTTCATTAAACACTAAAAAACCCCAGGATTTGAAAGCAGAAAACAGTTACACTGATTAGCCTATGTGCTTAAGGAAAAAAAAATTATTATGCTGCAATCTGAGGAGGAACAGTTCAAGTGTTGTCTGGTAGTGAGAATTAGGGCAGAATTTATTAATTCTCACCTTTTACTGCCCAGTGTGGCCTGAACAATGTGGGTGTTAAGAAACCACAAGAATACTCTGAACTATGACTGTCTTTTTTATTCTTCCCTGGAAATCTGCTGTTTGTGCCCATCACACACAGAATATTGGGCCAGAAGGCTCCAAGGAGGGCTGGGAGTCAAATGCAGCACCCAGATATCAGAACTTAGCAGTGAAGCACCAGCTCACCTCAGGACAGCCACTTCATTCCTGAAAGCCTGGAACTGTTCTGGGGTTGGGTCTACAACCTTTAGGATCTTCACTGCTACATCCCCTGGAAATAAAATTACCACCAAAGTTACTGAAAAGGCAGCTTTCCTTTCCTCTTCAAAGTAACATTAATAAACAATGTAATTAAAATTCCTCATTTGTGCAGAGCACACCTCTATGGTGTCAGGATTTCCCTGCAGACAAATTTCTGTGGTATCAAGAAGTTAATTTAGCTGAACTCAGTCTAATGGAAAAAGTCATTCATTAATTAATCACACACCTCTCTTCTATTTTTAAGGGCTGTGTTTGTACACACATCTTTGTGGTTTTATTATCAAATTTAAACACTGAAGTGTTTATATATAGAAACTTCATTTGAGCACATTAGAAAACATCTCTCCCTCATGCAGAATTTCTTGAATTATTGAATTCTTGATACTTGAAGAGGTGTGAATGTTCTATTAAAACAAATCTTAATATGAATTTATTTTTCATTTGGAAATCTTACTGAATTTATTTTTCCTCTTGATTTCTGTGCCCCATCTCATTTCCATAATGAAAAAAACCTGTTCATTACTTTTAGTGTAAACAATAGTGCTTCCCTTGCTGCTGACAGTTTTTGGGCTTTGAGACATGCAAGTATTTACTCATTAAAAATAGAGGGCAGCAGGTAAGTTTCCAGCTTTGTCAGGTTGTTTTTTGGTTTTTTGTTTGTTTTTTTTCCTCTGACAATATTGCTATTTTAATTAGGGCCTGGAGGGGTTTCTGTGTGCTTCTTTTCAAAATCACAAGCCATGAATTAGGAAACAAATTCTGCAGCTCTGCAGGGTGCCTGTTTTCAAAATATTCCCACTACCTACAGATCAAACTCTCACATTAAGCATTTTTTCACTGAAAAAATTCCACAATTTATGCTGATTTCCTTTCCATCACACCTTGAAATGGAGCATGCTAATTAAACCACAAAGGTTTTAAGAGAAGGTAAATATAATTTAACAGCAGGCTGTGGAATTTCCCAGCGAATAGAAAATAAACTCTTTCCAGAAAGCAAGCTGGTGTGGAAGCAGCTCAGTGCAGTGAAAATGGAGATGCAGCTGTGAGATTCAGGTTTTGGTGTCTGTGCTTTGCTTTAATTCCAGTGCTGCTCCTACAAAGCAGTTCCTGTTTCTGCCTGGTGCCTTTGGAGGCAAATGGGCACCCAGGACCCCTAAATCCATTTTCCCTGGGTTGCTGTCCCCCCAGATCAAGACTCACCATGCCACTTGCCCTTGTAAACTGTCCCAAAAGAGCCTGAGCCTATCCTGGTGGAGAGCATCACTTCACTGGCTTCTATTTCCCAGTAATAACTGGAGTCTCTCTGGCCACGAGGCCTCTGAAACAACAATTGACAGGGATTTAATTCTTAATCACTTGTATTGTACACACACACAAAAAAACTGACTAACTTCCTTCATGCAAATGACCTTGAGGGGTTTGTCCTGCAGTTTGGATTTTTGTTTTTCTCCTCAGTTTGGGAGGGGTGGTGGGGGCTTTTTAGCAAAACAACCCAAACAACGAATCACCACATTTTCTTGATGTCTTGAACTGTTTATCATTAAACTCTAATCTGAGATCTCAAAAGGAACATATATTTTATGATCAATTATTTAAAACCACCTGAAATATTGAAGAAAGTGGTTTCTTCAAAAGTACAATGCTAAAATTCTGGAACTCATATATATTTAAATGGAATAAGCCAAACAGATGAGAACAAAATTCTCAAATGTCTAAGTGAGCAAAAACTGTGAATCCCATTAAGCAACTGTATTTTCATTGTGAAAGTTTAGAAGCCTTCAAAAATCTCAAGATATTATCAATTATTATTCTAACTCTTCTTTCTTTCTCCTCAACCCTAAGTTTAAATCAAACCTTTGAGGGAAAAGTTGCATTTTGTAAAATCTCTTTTACCCTGAGACATCTGACTCTCCAATGAAAATGAAGGCATTGTCAATATCCACTTTCTGTGGAAACAACAGTTCAAATAGTGCTAATAAAGCCAATTTTAAATATGTTAAAACTGAATCAAGAAGATGCAACCTCTGAAGATTTAAAAGGTTTGACCTGCACTGACATTGTCACACCACTGCCTGGAATTCATCTGCAACCCAGAACACCTTGTTCTGAGTGTTTATAACCCAAGGCAATCATGCCATCATTCCCAAATTAATTACAATTAAATTGCTCCTGTATACACAGTGCAGAGCAATCCAAGATTACCTGCACCTTTTACTGCAGAAGTTTATCCCAAATTTACATTACTCCTCCCAGCATAGTTTAACTAATTTTTTTTAATTAAAAAAATATCACCATACTTACAATTTTGTTTTTTTCTTGTGTGTTAGATCCAGGGGCTCTCTCTCTTTGGGCTGGGACTGGGGTTTTAGGCTGAGACCAGCCAGTTGGGCTCATATTGTTAGGACTTCCAGACAGAGCAGAGGGTGAGGCTTTAAGACAGAAATACAAGAAACCAGTTTATGAACAAGAAAACAACCCAATCAAATCATACTAGAAAATGTTTTAATTTTGAAACCATACCTGATTCACTATGGCTTCGAATTGCATCCTGCAACAGAGAAGGTGGATAATAAAGTTAATAAATGTAAGAGAGCACACAAAGGACCAAGCAGGGCTGGTGTGGAAATTGCTGGGCCAGTTTTGGTCAAGTGCAATACAGTACTGGCCAACAGCTCCAGGATTGGGGATTTGCTCATCACATCAATCCTGCAGGAAACCCATGCAATTTGTGAATTCTTACAAAACAGGGAAGAGAGTCACAGCATATTGAAAGGACTGCTACCAAAAGGGAAATAGGGAAAAAAGGGACACAAAACAAGAAGAACCAGCAGCAATACTGTCTGCATTCCCCCTGCACTTCATGCTCGTGTTCCAGGTGTGGACAGAGCTCCTGGCACGGCCTCTGTCCCCAGGGGACAACTCCCAAACAGTTTGGGTTAAAGGAGGACTTTTAAAACCCCCCCAAATTATTCCAACTCAATATCCATAGTGAAGTAACTCTACATACTACTTCAACCCCCAAGAAAGGTTACATCAAGTGCCACTACACAAGCCCCTCTCCTTTTCCAAGCACACTCCCACAGGGAATTTGGCATTTGAGCAGTGTTTTCCCACAGTTCACCAGGACAGTGCCACAAGTGTCACCTCATGCCACGGGCACAACACAACTCTAGAGCCATGCACAAGAGAGAACTAAGCTCTGACAAACAGCACTGCACAGCTTTTCTCACCTGCCATTTGTATTATCCCAAAGTACAAACAGGAAAGGGAAAATATCCAGGGACTGTGTAAGTACAAAGCAAGAACATGCACTACAGAGAGGTTAAACACTGTCAAAGTTAACAGAAATCAATTCAAACTAACTAATTAGTAGAATAATAAATGTAAGATTTCATAGGGGGACAGAACAAGCCCACATTCCACTCCACAGTTTTAAATTAGGATTATCCTCAGCAAAGATTCAGTTATGAAATACATTGTTCTAGCTCATTAGTTGCATTCACCCAGGCTGGACTAAGTACAGCATTCTTGCAGATTGCCACTGCTCCACACCTGAGTGGATTAAAATCTGCATGAACAACCAATGAAGAACTCTGCAATTTATTATTTTTGTTCATCTTAAGGATCATAAATGCCTTTCAGAATCTGAATAACAAATGATTGGTTTCGTAGATCAGCCTGAGAATGTAACTGCTTTCAAGGAAGCTGGCAAAGGATAACCAAAGAATTTAAATTGCTTCTCATACTTATCTATATGGAGTTCTTACTTTGAAAAAGTAATTTTGAGCTTCAACCCCGATGTGAGTATTTGCTTATTTGCTTCTGAATTCAACAGCAAACAAACCAAACCCCCTGTTCTTTAGAGCTGCCCTTACAACACAAATAACACCATCCCCAGTGCTGTAGTCTGTCAACTTTACTTTGATGGGAAATAAAAACAGTACAACATGTTCTTAATCTCAGGGCTTTGGATGGGTACAGTCAATAAAAATCATTTCCAGAGGGGAAAAGCCACACAATGGATGTGTTTTGAGAAGGTTTTGCTTTAAAGACTGTGTGACCCAATGCACTCTAATCCAAGCCTATTCAAATTCAGGAGGATGAATTCAGCCAGCTAAACTAAACATGAAGCTCTTTATCAATTTGCCTCTTCCAATTAACAGCCTCAGTATTTGAGTGTAAACATGCTGGAAAGATTCTCATCACATCAGCTCCAGATTAAACACTTCACGTGGACACTGCCATGGCTTACAAGTTATAGCAATCCTGTTAATCACAAGAAGACAAAAGGCACCAAGGAAATACCTACTCTTCCCCTCAAACAAAAGCGTCTGCACCACGAGCTGGGAGAAGCATTCAGGCTGTTATTCTAGGCCAACACAGTAAGAGATAAAAGAAAAGAACAGAGGAAGTATAAAAAATATTTTTTTAAAATTAAATGTTAGGTTAAATGAAAGAAAAAGTAACCTAATTTGCTTGATAAATGATAATTAAGTGCAGTAAAAATTTTAAGTAATTATTGCTGCTCAAATCCAGAGGTTCACTAGGATCTATCCTTGGGTAAACCACTTTTTTATTATAGTTTTTCTCCTGGTGTACTAGAAAGTCTCTGCCTCTTTCTTTTTCCATTGCTTTGGGGCCTTTTAAAAGCCTTTAGGACAAAACAACTATTTTTATGATAATGTGAAGAGCCAGAATAAAAAGTATTTCTGTCTTTACTGCTCTGCATAGAGAAAGCAAAGTCTCCTTAAAGACTCATCACTCTACCAAGGTCAATAATTCAGATATTCTTGAGTGCTTCATTGTGGTTTGTGCCATCAAAGATGGTCAGCCAGGCCTCTGAAGCAGCAAAAAGGGCTGGGAGCCAAAGAAACCCAAAGAGAAAGAAAGGGAGGGCACCTTTCCCCAAAAAACCAGCTGACACAAAGCCTCTGACCAAAAATGCTTCCTGGAGCTGCAGGGCACTTTGATTCTGCAGCCAAGGTCCAGAGAGGAATTCTCTAACTCACTTCAGACCATCTTCACATTTCACAGAAGCCCAAAAATCAGCAGCTGAGGATGCAGGTGAGCTCAGCAGTCAAAGGCTTTTGCTCAGCCTCCTGAGTTTTTAAACTATTCCAGAGGCAAAAGCAACAAACAGTGCTTGCTCTCTCTTCCAAGTCCTGCAGCTCAGCACTTGCTTCTGCCAGCCTTTCCTGCACACCAGTTTGTTAAGGTTATCACAGAACAGAATGAAAGAAACCCAACCACTTTAGGCCTGATTTCCAAGAGTTGTCCCTCACTGCCAGTCTAAGGTAGGGAAATACAAGAAAAAGGTGCTTGAAGGCATGAACAGCAGAAAATCTCAGACAGAGCTGGCTTCAGCCCACAGGCCCAGAACTGTCATTAATTCCAGACAGGTGCACACCAAACAGATCACCAGGAAGCTTTGACCTGAGCATTCCAAGTCCAAGAACTACACCCAGACCTCAGGCACCTTTAGTTTGATTTAAAATTAACACCAGCCCCCCACAAACCCAGACTTTTAAATTCAGAAGAACATTTTTAGACATGTCTAAAAAGCATTTCTTCACAAAACTGAGCTTAAATGTTAAGTTCCACCCCATCTTTATACACCCCTAGAATTTACCAATTACTCCAGCAAAGTTGATAGACTGCAAGAGTTAATTATTAACTCCTGATGCAAATGTGTCTCTGCTGAACTGTTCAGTACCCAGCCAACTGAGGCAAACAGTGAGCAAATGAGAGAGAGGCAGGGAGGAAAAGCAGCCAGTGCCTGTGAAGGGCAGTGGCAGCTCCAGCTCTGAGCCCCCAGCGTTACCTCGATGATCCGGCTGTCCACGGGCATCGTGGTGCTGACCATGTGCACGTTGGGGGTGGATGTGGAGCGCTGTCTTTGGGACAGAGAGCCCTCAGAGGAAGGGTTGGATGGGTTGAAAGTGAAGGCATGAGGTGTAGAATACCTGTGCTGGGAGCTGAGAAGGAAAGAGAGACAAAGGGAGAGTTGTGGTTATTCTTTTTTTTCCCCCTCGAGCAAGTAAAAACACTGTTCAGTGTAACCTGTCCAAAAGCAATATACACACAATTCCAAGCAGAGAAAAAGCTGGGATTTACACATCAACTAAACTACTTGGTCAGCTGAATCATTCCCAGTTTAATTTAAGAAATAAATTTGAAAAATTTGAAGATCTTGTCAGCTCACATATTTAATTAGTGTGTTTAGCTGAGGTCTGTTTCTGCTGTTAGAAATTTTGCCACAGTTCACCTCGATCCCCATCAAATCACATTTAATACACTGACAAAATACTGGCTCTGAGAGATGAATTCAGGACTGTGAAATTAAACAAACTGCTCATTTCAAGCCTGTTAAATGCACAGCTTAAGAGCTAAGCCCTGAATTTGTAAAGCTTTGCAAGACTGTTCAATGGTTTGCACAGAACAGCCAGCAAGGAAGTCATGAAACCCAACACCAGTTCAAAGGAGGCCAAGACTAAAATCCAGCTCAATAGAGAGTTATAAATCACAGCTAAGGCCACTCAGACTGTAAGGATCCCAAAACACAAATGTATCTTAATGGAAATGGGCCAGCCTTCACAAAACCTTTCAGAGCAACTATAAAGTTAATAAGTCACTGTTCAACAACACTGGAAATAAGAGTAAGATGGCAAAGATCAATTCCTGATGCAGTTCCCATGAAAATAAAGAAATAAATATATAGAACCATTTACAAGTCAGCTACGTGCTCTGTGCCTCATTCCTGACCAGATTTTTCAAATGGGTGCAGAAAAAACAAAAGCTGGCCTGCTCTCTTCAGCCTCTAGAATTTCAAGGGAGAGAATACAGGCACACGTTAGGATCAGGGGACAGGCCCCTTGTAAAGGGACACAAGTTTCATTTCAGCATTTAGAACTACAGGACTGTTCTCTTTAGGTATCAGAATTTTCTTGAAGAGGAGCATATTTTCAGTTCCCACTGTTCTCTCTTTAAACTCCTATCTGCCATCACAATATCATTATTTTAGTTATGGCTGTGAATCATCCACTATGAGACACAAACCCTCAATGCACACTACCTGATCAGATAAAATTAATTCACAAAAATACCAAAAGGGAGCCTTGGATTTTCTTAGGCAGGAAAACAAAGGTCTCCAAAAAGCCTTTAACACTCTACCTTAAAATTTGAAGGCTAAAAATTGAAAATATGCAATCTCAAATCAGTGCTTTGGTGTATCTAAGAACAATAAAGAATCATCTGTGATGAAGTGGTGTTGCTGCCTTGCACATTCATCCCAACCTTCTATCAGATTGCTCTGCTTTGGAGGAGCTGGGGGTCTTTAGTTGCTTTGGATTGATTGTTTTGAAAGAAGTGTATTTCCCAAAAGAGAAATGACAGGAAATACAAGCTTACCTAACAGGTATCCGGGAGACAGACTCCCGCATCCGTCTCATTGTCAAGGGAGGTAGTGCAGGGACACCACTGTCACTGATATTTGAATTTGGGAACAATCTGAAATATCAACAAAAACAATTACAACTTCAACTGCTACACTACCTCCTGTACAATGCTCTCGAAAGCTGAAGTTTTAAAGGGCTGTTTCTTTGCAGCATGATCAACTTCATGAACACATTCCTATCTTTACATCGTGTTTTTCCTCTGGGTGCAATTGAAACCTCTGCCTTCAGACTCCCAAAGAAAAATTCCACATGTTCTTTTGAAACTGGAGAGACAAAATTTTTTATATCAGACTTCAGACTTTCCTGAAAGGGCACTTGACACAATTATGTTCTATTAAAGCCAGGTAGCACCAGATGGCACAAGTCATCCTGACTCTCTTGAGAAAATGCAGAACTAGGTGACCAAGTTTAGTTATAAAAAGATACAATTGCTAAGACACAGAAAAACAATTACAGGCTTTCATACTTCTGCAAAAAAGGATTTCTAACATAATAATTTTCAACTTTTTGTAACTGGAAAGTATTATCCTCCATCTGTTTTCTCACCATTCACCATTTTCACAGTGTCGGGAGTTGAGGTGTAGAACAGGTGAACACTAATGTTTCCAACAGCTAAAATCCAACTGAATCATGCCTGGTTTGTTCCTAACGTGTTGTGTGAGAGGAATTGCTATCCCCCTGTTCAACCAGAAGGCATTGGAGCACCTGCCTGCTCATTCAAGATGTGTGTTTGCTTGTCCCAGAGTATTAAATCCAGAGCAAGAACAAGATGCAGCTGATGTGCACGGCCTTCTCCCCTGGGAACAGACACTCATTGCTGGCTGTTTCACGAGCTCAATCCACAATTCTGCACACTGATCACAGGGACTGCCTTCCCAACAACCCCAAAGCATCTCTGTGATCAGGGCTACAAACCCACTGTCACCCACAAGTGCTGCAGCCATGAGAAAGGAGCAGTCCTTACAAGAGCTGCCTGATGTTGCTCCAGTCCACACACATGGTTGGCACCTTGGTGCTGCAGTGCTCGTGGAATTTGTAGCCGCACGTCTGACACCGAAAGCCATTGAGCAGGAACTTCTGGCAGATGTCACAGAAGGCAAGCTTCAGAAATGTCTTCCGAGCCTGGAAACACAGCAAAGTCATTAATCTGAGCTAATTACCTCTTCATTAATCAAGATTTGGATCTTCAGAGCCCGACAGCAATAATAACCATGCTAAAATGCTATCAGAGCCACCAGGCTGCTACCAGCTTAAAACCACACTCAAATATTCTAGCACGGATTTCCAGTTGGGTTGGAAACCTGTAAAGTTTAAAAACACTGAAGGCTTTATTTACAAAAAAACCAAACAAGGGTAAAAAAGGACAAGTGTTCTGTCAAATGCAAAAGCAGGTTTTTTTGCTCAGCAAGGTGACAGAGCTGTGTGAGCCAGGAGCTGGGGGGGGGTTTGTTTGTTCTTAGCAGCACCAAGGAGGTGAAAGAGGATCAGACTGGAAGGCCTACCTCATTGTTTTTATTAGCCAAAACTCTTGGTGTTTATGACTAAACAATATCCCTTACATGAGAAATAAATTCCTTAATAATCAAAATATTCTAAGGAATTTCTACTTTTTTAAGTGGCAGACTGCTTTGTTTTTTTAAAAGATTCTGAAGTGTGAAAAAAATAAATTAAAATAAGTAAATAAATTAAAATTAACCAAGGGGTTTCTTCCTCCGGAACATACTGGAGACGAAGGCTCCAAATTTCAGCTTCTTCAAGATCTGAAGAAAAATATTCATTTTCTGCTGACCAACTGCAGATTATGTTTTCTGTAGTTTTTTTAAAATATAATGTACAAGTAAAGTGACTTCCAGGTCTTGTAAATCAGCCCTAACCTTTCTAATGAATGTAAATGACAATCCCTTAGGATTTAGGATTGCCACAATGTATTTCTAGAACAAAACAAGAAAAAAGCTAAAATATGAGAACAGAGTTCCTTCCCAGGGAGAAGACAATAATGCGAGGTATGTTAGAGTTGGCATTATCTCTTTGGAAAAAAAAATTAAATCTTAAAAATTAAAAAACCCACAAAGCACAAACCCACCTTCTACTTATTTGTCTTGTATGGAATAAATAATCCAATTTTGAAAAGGGACTACAAAGTAAAGGTTTTCAATCCCCCATAGAACATTCTGTCAAATTACAAGGCAGCATTAGCTCACAAAATGTCATCTTGACCTGCAGAATTAACAGCACCCCTGAATATCCAGTACAAATGATAAATATTGGACCATCAGTCCAGTAAAACTGGTGAACTTCTTCAGCCTTTGACTGATGAGCCAAAGACTGAAAATGTGAATTTTCTCCCTTTTCTGGACTGTAAAGACATGGGTATCTTACCACAACAGTTACAGACACAGGTATTTATATAAAATAAAAATGGCAATCATCAGACCTGTGAAGAATATGCACAATGTGAGTTTTGACAGCCTCTGACACCTGGGGAATTACAATTCTGGCATTTCACCGCAAATTGATACTTAGGGAATGTAATTTGTGTGGAACAGGGGTGAAGGAATCAATCACAAGTTCTGAAAATCTCTGTGTCCAGAAAGCCAAAAGCTGTCTAATGCCCACAACATTCTTTGGCCAAATCTGTGCTTCAGTTGATAAAATTCACACCAGAATAGAGAGCAGGAAAAGCTTACAAAATTGTGTGTGGTGAGTGGGACATGGTCAAGGAAGTCCACTCGCAGCTCCTCTCCAATCAGGGAGGCAGCATCTGTGTTCCAATCCAAACGCACTTTCTTTCTGCAAGAGAAAATTGGGACAACAGAATCACTTTGGGCATAAGTCTGGCCTCAATAACAATTATGTTTTGTGAGTTTTCTTGAGTAAACTGAAGACACCCAAAGAAGCATGGTTATAACCTCTTACAGTGAGCTAGATAGATCTCAGGGTCCTTCACTTAAAAAATCAGAAGCAACTTGGAATACATTGCAAGTCACCTCTTTTTCTGCTCATTTTTAACATTTATAAAATATTTGATATAAAGCACCTGAAAGCTTTAATGGAAATAGCCTTATAAATATAACAGAAATTGTGAGTGACAGACTCAGTGACACAAAAGCCATTATCAGGTGCTTGGGCACTGTCAGGTGACCCCAGAATGGCTTCAGTTTCTCAGAGATGTAACCCAACAGATGCCTGAGGTACAGGGAGCTTTAAGTCCAAGCCTTAAGAGGTGTGAAGTTAAGTGCATTAACTCCATGAGAAACCTTCACTCCCTCAGCTTGTAAAACAATCATTTGGTATTTAATAGCAGCATCCCTGGTCCTACAAAAAAATAAGGAATATCTGAAGTGAGACTGAATCCAAACACTGGGAAGTTGCAGAGGAATGCAGAGCCTGAACACTGAGCACACAGAACTGTTCAGGGAAGCAGGCTAAGAATCACTGATGCTGAACTGACCAACCACTAGGGCAGCACAGAAATGCACCTCAAATATGGAGGAAGGCATCACTTCACCTGGAGCATGGCAAAACCCTCACTAAGGGGCTGCAAGCACTTGAGTGAACCCCTCCATTTGAAGTATTTTCAAATATTCAGCTTTAAAACAAAAATGAAATTGCCAATGCACAGGAAGCTGACAGAGTGACCCTAGTAGAGGGCAAAGAAAGCAGCAGGAAGTGTTCACAACCAAACTGCTTTTAAAGAAGTTATCCAGAGGGGAAGAAAACACTACTGCTGCCCAAGATTTTTACACTCTCTGGGAGGAAGTTTCACTCTTACCCTTTTGGTTCAGCAAGAAGTCGAAAAACTGCACAGCATTCTGGCTGCAGACCTCTGACCTTCAGTGCCTTCATGAGACAGTCATGCAAGGTCATCCCATTCCGCACATTCACCTGTGGCCAAAGGGAAAACAAACAACAAAACATTCAGGCAGGGACTGCACACTTCCTCTAAGTTTTTCCAAGAGTGCAAGACTATTTTCTCATTTTCTTTGGAAATTCCGGGAAAACTGCACAAAGTGCACTTGTGTGCACTCCTGCAAAGGACATTCTGAAGCCATTTTATAACTTCTCAGTTTCTTACAATGCCTGAGTTTCTATGAAAACAGGATTTCACCCAAGCAGGCAGCCTATAGAAGAAACAGAAACACAGGCAAATGGAGTTACCTCAAGTACAGAAAAGGCTTAATTTAGATTTCAGGGAACTTTGGGTAAGACTATTATTAGGCACACTGAGCTCCAAGAAACTGAACAGAAGTGTTCCCTCAAAAAGTTTCACTTTGGCTTTAAGCCCCACACTTCATTGTGGGCATCCAAGAGAGGAAAATGGCAGAACTGTCATGCAGGCATCATTGTTTAGGTCAGCCAATAATGACAAAAAACATGGAATGTGCTCACGTGCATTAGAAAATTCACAGCATTGAGGCAGAACAATGCAGCTTCTCAAAATACAGATACACACAAAATAAAACATATCCTCTAAAACCAACCAGCTGCTGAGCATCACTTCATCACAGCAAGACCCTCTGGGAGCTGGGCATTTCTGGTGCCAGGTGCACACCCAGTGTGGGAACAGGACAGCATTTCTGAGGCAAAGGCAGCACAGACTCACCACGGTGCGCTGCTTGTTGGGCAGGAACACCCGGATGGTGTTGCTGGTTTTGGACGTGTCGGAGATTTTGCCGTCGTCGGAGGCGCGGCGCTGGTAACCGAACTGCTGCACGATGGTGGGAGAGATGCAGTTGGGGCCATCAAACACAGAGTCCTTCAGCCCAAAGCCATTGCTGATGGTCTTCCAAGCTCCCTGGATGTGCTCCATTGATGCGGCCTGAGGAGGATGGGGACAGTCAGGGAAGCGGCCGTGTCCTCTGCTCTCCTGACACACCCAGCCTCAGCCTCTCCTGGAATCTGGAGCTGCCCTGGGCTGTGATCACCTACACGAGCAGGTACAGCTCGCCCACAGCTGCACCTTCAGCCCGACTCCTGAGGCACTGGACTTTCTGCACACACACAGAGCACGAGAAATAGATGTGTAACTGCTCCCACTGCTCCTCAGAGTCACAGGAGCACTTCACCACCACGTCATATACAGAATTAGTGTCTGAGGGCTTTCAGAAAGGCAGCCAGGTAATAGAACCAGAGAATACCCTGGACTGGAAGGGACCCATCAGTCCAGCCCCTGGCTCTGCAGACACCCCAACAATCCCTCCCTGGAGCTCTGGCAGCCTCAGGGCCGTGCCCATTCCCTGGGGAGCCTGGGCAGTGTCCAGCACCCTCTGGGGTAGAACCTTTCCCTGATACCCAGCCTGACCTTCCCTGGTCACAAGAGTTCTGTAGGAGGCCAGCACAACAGTCCTGTAAACCAGGTGTGCCACACAAGCATTAACCCAGACTGTTAAGTAAGGAGACTCAACAGGAATTACAATAAAAATAATTAATTAAGGAATCTATTCTTATCACTGATTTTGAGGCTTTGGTTATTTGGGTTTTTTTTAAATACTATCACAATTTACATAGCGTGAAATAGCAAAAAAAATTCTCAACCTTCACACCCACTCTGCTCAGTTACATTTCAGCATAAATAAAGCCTGGGAGAACTGGGATCATTTAGTCTGGGAAAGAGAAGGCTCCAGAGTGACCCAACTGAAACCCGCCAGTACCTGAAGGGAGCCAACAAGAAAGATGGAGAGGGATTATTTACTATTAGCAGGACACAAGGAATGGCTTCAAACTGACAGGGAGTAGGTTCAGATGGGATATTTAGATGGGATATTGCAAAGAAATTCCTTCCTGTGATAGTGGTGAGGCCCTGTTTAGATGGGATATTGCAAAGAAATTCCTTCCTGTGATAGTGGTGAGGCCCTGTCCTGTATCCCTGGAAGTGTCCCAGGCCAGGCTAGACAGGGCTTAGAGCAGCCTGGGACAGGGGGAGGTGTCACTGGATGAGCTTTAAGGTCCCTTTCAACCCAAACAATTTTATGATTTTACAATCAAGGACACCAACAACCCCCTGCACACTTCCAAACCAGCACATTTCTGCACATTCAGGGACAAAGAAAAAGGTATCACTGGATTTTTTTTTCCCCAGCTATCCCAACTGCAATGCAGCTTGAACTCCAAATTATACTCCAACATCTTATTTAAAATTAGGCAAAACCAAAGTCTGTACTGAAATCAAACAAGCTAATTCAGACACCCAACACTCCATGACTGAACACTTGTCAGCAGCTGCTCAAGTCTCATTTCATGTGTGGTCCTGCACCTCCTTTGTTGCAAATTATCTGAACCCTCCAAGATACTTCCTCACGTTTATGTCAGAGAAAAGCCAACAGAGTTTGCTTCAGTTGAAAAGTTAAAACAATTGAATTCTTGCATTAAAGACATCTCCACTAATGTTAAAATGTCCATTCTGGGGTGCCCAGAAGGGTAAGCTGAATTTCAGTGCTTTCCTTCACAGCACAGCTCTGAAAAGCCACAGCAGATTTTGGTCCAAACCTAAACCAGGTCTGACCAGCAGCCAGAAAGGAAATGCAGCAACAAAGTTCCAGAGAAAGGTTTGGTTTTTGTGAAGTCATGAACACCACATGCAGAGCCCAGAGCAGCAGAACCCTCAGCCTCAAAAGGAACTTTCAGTCAGTTCCTGAGTATTTCCTTCACTGACAAGGTACACAGTAACAACATCTCCTCACCTTCCCTCCTGCCAATCCCTGTCATTCCTCAATTCATCAGGTCCAGTTGTCCAAAGGTTCAAAACTTTTAAGTGTCAGTAAGACTTAAACTCCATGCCAAATCACCCAACAAGATTGAGATACTCGGATTTTTTACTTTTAAATCTATGGCACATAAATGACATGAGTTTTATATTTGACATAAAAAGGGGATAAGGAATAGGAAGACACTGAGACATTCTGAAAAACTAGAGAGAAAATTGAGGAATGCAACCAAGTTCACCACACATAAGCACCTGCAACATCTCACAATTCCTAGGCACCAGAAAGGTGAAAAACAAGTTATGTTCAGTTACAACACCCATATAGTGCACATTGCACCTGAAAGAGTAACTACTGAGATGGCAGCAATAAAACCTGAGATAAACTGTTAGATAATAGGGGAAAGATGAAACCCAGAGAGCTTCTCTTGACTTATCCCCCATGGGAAACTCCTTTGTTTCACCCTTCCAGGTACCAGATGAGACTAAACAAAAAGAGGAGCTCAACTTGATTTTTCTGCTGAGCTAAGGAATAGCAGGCCAGCCATGAAAACCTCCTTGTCCCTGCTGATGAGTTGACAACACCCCAACATTACAGCCTTTATATTTAATATTTTGACAGGCTGCCAACATTTCCTGAAAAATTCCAGAGAAAGCAGGAAATGACAACTGAAACTTGCATTTTGACAAAAGATAAGCTTCGTGCCCACAAAGTTACTTCCCTGCTCTCAGGGTATTCTCTCTCCCAAACACTGCACACTGAAGCACAGCCTACCAGGGAAGATCACAGCAATGTATTTTAAGGTTGTTGCACACACAGAAAAACACAGACAGCAACTGTTCTCAGCCTTCTGTAGATCCAAATGTCAGTTCTATCTTTAATGAGGCATTTGCATCCTTCCCTCCCAGGATCTTTGCCTCAGTAAGTGCTGGACAGTCTCAGAAGTGGGCATGTCTGGCACAGTCCTCCCTCCAGCAATGCCCTGCTCTCCCTTGCCATCCTCTTCTGGCTGAGGACTGAGTCCCTGGCAGTCTGGGTTTGCTCACAGATCTTGAGAATTCCCTTCCTAGACAAAGGATGTCCCACACCATCCTTAGCTCTCCTTCCTTCCTAACCTGAGGGCTCTGGGTGCTACTCAGGGAGGAGCCAGCACTGAAGGGAAAGATGAGAACAGAGGTCAGGCCTGGCCTGGAGCTGACACAAACCTGCCAAGTAGCCTGAGGGTGGAGGGGCACAGGAGAAGAAAGGGAAGTTGAACAGATCTTCACAGTCTCCTGGGGGAGAGACAGGGAATCCCTGCTGGAAAGTTGCTAAACCTGCTCTGGCATCCACTGTACAAAGGCTTGCAGCTGGGAAGGTGGAGCTTGCTGAAGAAACCCAAAGTGTCCTGCTGCTGACTCCTGCAGCTATTCACAGACAGCCCTCTGAGGGTACCAAGGTTCCAGGGCCTTACAAACACCCCTTCCCTCGGGCCATGAACAGTCTGGTTGGGAACACTCAAATTCTGGCAGACCATGGGCAGCCATGTTCTCTTGTCAAGCCTTATTCCAGACTATTATCATGGAAGAAGAGCCAGAAAAACAGCTGCTTAAGAGGTGATTTCTGAATGACTGACACCTTTCTCCAGCTCTCCAGTGCAAGGAAAGCTGGCTTCAAATGTATACAAATATATACAAACCCATCCCCTTGGAACTTCAGCAGCTCATGCATGCACAGGTATGAGAGAAGAGAATGAATATGGCACCAAAGTGACCAGCTTAGAGCTGACAGAATCTAACATTTCATGACACAACCTCATACTGCACATCCACACAAACCATTTCTGGCTCATTCAGAGAACCCTGAACAGGCACAACAGCAGAACAAGGCAGGGGGAACATCTCTGGACACAGGTTTGAGTCCACTTTAACAGCAAGTTCATGTGCAGAGCACACAGTGTCCTGTAACCTGGGCCCTGGCAGAGATTTTATTCCCTTTGGGGATTTTGCTCCATCCTCCATCCTCCAAGCAAAATCATTGATTAAAGGCATTTTTACTCATTACTCTCATTTACTCCAGCTCCCCCAACATCCACCCCAATTCACACCCATGGGGGGGGAAAAAAATGTCTGAAACTCTGTTCTAACGAGAAACAGAATTCAAAATAAAGGAGCAAAGATTTTACAATGATGCCTTCGTAACTATATTCTTCTTAGGTTTGTCTCCTCCAGAAAAACTAGCTTTTCTCTCTTTAAATTAATTACAAGCATATTTCTGAAACATAATCATTACCAGATACTGGATTTATGTTTATGCCGTGCTCAAATAATCCACTGCCAGCTGGATGTTTTCATGTGTATTTCTAAAAATTTTCTTTAAATCTTCTCTTCCTGCAGCTCATCACTTTCATGAGAATGACTTCAAACAGCCCTTCCCCAACTGACAAACAGCAACAGCAGCATTCAAAGAATATTTTAGGATATTAAAGTACATCAGTCCCCTTGTAGATCCAGGACTGTTGGGAAACTGATACTGATTGGTTTCATATTAAATGTTCAGCCCAAGCAGAAAAATAATGCCATTTACTGCTGCAAGTCCCCCAGGAATTCTGCACACTGTGACCAAGACTGCACTTTTCCTTAGTGCTTTTTGCACACATTACAGATCCTGCTAATGAAGCATTGGAACAAGTATTAAACCAAAAGCACAGAACAGCTCTGGAATGTGCACATCTGACAGGAACAAATTCCTGGAGATCAGTCAGTCATACACAATCAATACATTCATGTCATTCATTCCAGTTCAAAAGGTATTGGAAGTTACTCTGATTTTTTCCATGAGCAGGACAAATTGCTGGGCTAAACTGTTAGAAACTTCAGTCTCCCTCCCTAAGAAATGCCAAAACTGGTACTGAATTAGGCTCAAAGTTCACATGTTACAAACTGAACTCTCACTCCAGAGTTTAGGTACTTTGTCCTTTCTTTTTTCTGGAATATCCTAAACTTAAAAAAAATACCAAAACAGTTCTCTCTGCCAACACACACCTGCTGCCATTTTTATCCACACAAATTCATGGAATTTTGTGTTTCGTGGAATACACCCACAAAGACAGAACAGCACAGAACAAAGTCCAGAATCCATCCCAAGCTGAACACTTTTGTCAGTAAATATAAGCTTGGAAAGCTGCTTAGAAGCAGTTTTCATCTCTGACACAAGATCAATGATCCATTTAACTGTGGCCTCTTCTCCCATACAGTAATTAATTAATCTAATATCACTTGGGTGACCAATTCTCTGGGGGAAAACCAGAAATTCAAACCAGACAAATTTCTATTGTGAGCTATAGCAGTATTTTTTAAAGCAGCTTTTCATGGTAGAGGATAAATATGGACCCACTCCTAAATTAATAAAGCTGTGATCTATGGAAATCATGCATGGCATGAGTTGGGATCAGTGTAACAACCCAGGTAGATCCCTCTTACATCTACAAGGGTGGTGCTTTTCCTTCCTATGTCCTTTATCTTAAGAGATCAATGCCAAAGCCCGAAATCCTCCTTAAGACAACTGACAAAAATTAAAATTTAACAGAAGGAAATGTCAGTGTTCAGGAAAAAAAAAAACAAAACAAAACGAACACAACAAAATAAACCAACTGAAACATGTACAATTTCTGCCTCTGTTGTTCAGATCTTGGAAGAATCTTTTCTACTCTTTTATTTATCAGAAGTATTCTGTTTTTAATCACTGCTTCAGCCTTCAGGCAAAAAAATAACATTGGTTTTCCAACAAGTGGGCCCTACAGCCAAGAGGACATAAGCAATACAACCCTCAACCCGGTTTCAGATTTATCCATTTGCAAGGTAATTACCTTTTTGTATTAAAAAGCTGCTGTCAGATTAAAACTCTGGCTAGTGAGCACAAGCCAAGTCAGACTCCCTGGCTGCAGCAGGCTGTACTTTGGGCTCTGCTTAGCAGGAATTTGTCACCAAAACAATCTGCACCTTTGGCCACCCTGTGCCTGCTCTCTGTTGGTTGTAACAGCCCCAGGCTACTTTTCCCAGCCAATTCCCAGAAAGATCTGTTTGCTTTGTCCTTTGCACCAGATCATTCCCATGTCAGCCACCCATTTCTTTCCACATGACATTTCTAGGAAATTCAAATGTGGAGCTCTAAGTTTCCCTACAAAACCAGAATTCCTACATTAGAGAAACAGGAGTGCTGAACACCCTGCATCTGAAAGAGAGATACAGAATCCAAAGTTTTGTCTTTCCCAAAGCAAAAAACCAATCCCAGGTAAAAAGAAAAATGCAACAGGTGTTTCTTATCAGAGTGTTTTTAAATTGGATTTAAGTACAGCTACAGAGGTTATACAGATTCACAAACAAGTTTATGGAATTGCTATCGAAACAGTAGGAAAGGAAAAAGCAAGCAAGGGAAGTTCTCATGCATTTTGTACAAGTTTTGCTTACAAAGCACCTGAAGTCTGCCATGGAATAAAACTTCCACTTTTCTTTAGTATAATATTTTGTAATTTTTTATCTAATGTGCTCTTAACATTATGAAGACTATTAAAGATGAAGTGATATTTAAGATGTGCTTTTTTAATTCAGTGAACTCAAACACATTACTAGAAACAAAAAGCACTGAACACTGCTTTTTACAGCTGATTGTATCAGAATCACATCATATGACAGTCCTGTCACTCAGACTTCTTGTTTCTGTGCCATGTTAAAGTCTCCTCAGGAGAATCCCTCAAAGGGAGATTTAGAGAGAGGTCTCTAACCTGGGCCTTGCACTGCAGACAGAAGTGGGACTACAAGTGTTTTATCCTTCTTTACATGGTCAAAACACTTTGGACGAGCCTTTTTTTCCGACCCAAATCTCTCAATCAAGTGCACATACCTTCCCAGCCACGTGGCTGTTTGCATTCTGCACTTGCTCGTGCCCCAATTGTTCCCAGTCTGAAAGCCCCAAACTGTGTTTGCAGTTGTCTGGAACTCATCCACTTTACAGCAAAGATGAAAAAAGTCACTCAAATGTCAGCAATCCACCAAATGCCCTTCCCACACGAGTTCTCAAGGATGAAACAAAAAAGTGCCTGAGAACCTCAGCACAAAGAATGCCCTGCTCTGTCCTCCCTCAGCCATGTGTAGGAAACGCAGCAGCACTGAGGACAGCAGCACTGAGAGAGAACAGCCCAGGGAGAACAGCTTGGAGAGAAGGAACAGCCTGAGGATTGCTGGAGCTGCTGGGAGCTGTGCTCCCTGTGCACGGTGCTGTGGAACAGCCCTGCCAAGCAGCAGGCACTGCTGAGCCACCTGCACATCCCCGGAGGATGCAGGGAGCCCGGCGGTGCCTCAGGGCAGCCAGGGAAGGGCCTGCATGAAGGGTGGGCTCTGTGCCAGGCCTGCAGTGCCACGTGGAGGGCAATAATGGCATTCCAAGGGCTGGGAGACAGCAGCCAGACGGGCAGAGGGCAGGGCACGGGGACACAGCGCCCAGCCACGCTCGGGAACCGCCCCCAGACGTCTTCTGGAGGAGACCAAACTAAGGATTCTCCCTTGGATTTTAGAATAAAATGCACCTGGGAACAGCTGGATATATCCTTCCACAACGTAATGCCTGGACAGCTGTAACAACTTTATTTTCTTGCTTTGTATTTGCCAAGAAACCTGAATTAAATGGCAAATAAAAACAGAATGTACTTAAAAATTTAAGACTGTATACAACAAAAAATACTTAAGACTATGTCAAACATTTACTGTCCTGAGAGCTTCCAAAAAAATTATGCTCCATTTTAACATTATCTTGTTAAATACACCCATGAAATGACAGTTCTGGTTTGGGTGGGTTTTTATGTATTTAACAAAGTGCCATACCAGCCTTTTTGTCTCAGAGACAGAGTTTGAATGTAATATCACAGACACAATTTATGTTAGGTCTGGATTATTCCCAACAGACCTGCAGTTGTGTGGAAAGGCAAATGTTGTCTGGAGAAGACAGGCAAATATCAAGAGCTGAAGTTCTAAACTGAGGAAGGGCTTTTCCCCTGCAAAGTAAATACCCAGGGAGACTGACTCAAGTAAGAGCCTAAGTTAAACACACACTTCTGATAAAGCAAATCCTGTAACAACTGTGGTTCCATATTGATTTGGTGGCATTTGTCAAAAAACAAAAAGTGAATTTTAGCAGCAGTGCAAGAGCTGGGCTAAGCTGAGTTTGCCTCCCTGAAAGAAAGGTCCAGGCATGTCCAAAGAAAGAATGGGGCAGGAGAAGGAGGAAGGGAAAGATAACAAGAGAAAGTTATTTATACCTTTAGTTTTCCTTTCAGCAAATGAAGTCCTATGACAAAAGGATGAAGTACATCATCTGTGGGAAGACAAAAAAAGAGGGTATTTATATTTTAACAGACAAATATATACATGCATTACATGGCAAATAAATAACAAAAAAATCACATCAGTGATAAATTAACATCCTTCTACTTTCAGAGTTTTCAGAGTCTTCCAACCTTTCATTATTTTGTGCAGCATTTCAGTGTAATGAGACAGAGTAGGCAACAACCAAATGTTACCCAGCTCAACAGCATCTCATTCTTATTTCAAAAATCCAAAAGAATCTTACAGGATTTTTCTAAAAACTCACTGAAGTAAAAATTAAACAGCAGTTGAATAGTCCCTTCTCCCAGTCAGTTCCTCACTCACACACCTTGCTGACTCACAAATGTTTACAAATCCTGGAGACAAAACAAACAAATAGTAACAAGCAGCCAAGCCTCTGAAGGCTCTCTGTATCTTGCATAAAAGCACCAACTGTGAGAGGAAGAATTCCTAGGGAAGCTGGAGAGATCTTGATGGGATCATCCCTCACAAAGCTTTCTCTTCTCCAGACCAAGAAATCTCAGCTTCCTCATGTCTTCATAAGAAACATAGGAAAAAAAATCAAGAAGAAATCTTACATTGCCAGCTCACTTTTGTTTAGAGGCATTCTCTCTTCTAGACAGAGCAAATGAGGAAAAAATTAAAATTAATAAGTAAAAAGAAGCTGCAGTGATTTTACCAAGACAGCAAACTCCCAAAGATTAACAAGAAACCAGATGAAAGCTTTGGAACCTCCACCTGGAGCCATTTTCAGTCATTTAAAAAGTAAAATCTGCTGACAGTCTGAACTGTGACTTTACCCTGCTTACACCTAGCACACCTGTCTCCAACAAACATTAAGGAATGTGGCATATAAAATACTGTAAATATGCCTTCCACCGTGGAAAAAGATAAGCAGGGTGACTGGGGAGAAGGAGAATGCTGGTTTTCCCACACCAGAGGAAAAGGTGAGATCTTTAGTTGTAACCAACTGTAACCAAGTTGTAACTGAGTCACCAAGTTGGATAATGTTACATGGAAAAAAAGAGAGAAAACTGATAGGGAAAATTGCACTTACAGAATGAAAACCCAAAGCATTTCTACAGCAAAATCAGCAAGAAGAAAAAGAAATCTCATGCATAAATCAAGAAGAGACAGCACAGCATAAAACAAATGGGATGGGTTGAAGAAGCAGGTGCAGTATTTCTATCTGCCACCAAAGCAATAGTTGTAAGGCAGGAAAAATTACTTATTTTTCTTGACAGAAAAAGAGACACACAACAAAAAATCAGCAAGAACATCTGCTAACAGAACTGGCAACAAGGAGAGTCGAAGAAATAAAAGCATTGCCAAAAAGCCCAGCTGTTACTGCAGATGTGAGAATCAATTAAATCTGACCAGAATTGTTCACCTAAGACAATGGCAGAGCAGAGGGAGAAGAAAATCCCTGTGTCCTGGAGGAAGGTTCCTGCCCGCAGGATTTCCACCTGAGGTGCTCTGAGAGAAGGAGCAAGGCCAGCAGGGGCCTGGAAGGGGAATGCTGAATTCACACAAATTCATCACTGTCAAACCATTGCTTTGGAAAGATTCTGCCCCAAATCTACTCCTAAAAGTTACAAAGAGCCAGGACAAAAGCTCGAGTTTTGGGTTTCAGTGTTGTCAAGCACTCCTGAATGATAGATATTGATGGTTTTAGAAAATACACCTTGTATTTGAGATAAGGTAATGACAGATGTCAGACATTTCAGCAGTCACACACCTCTGTGTGACACTTGTGCCACCAAACCCCCCTGTCTCACTGTCAGACCATTCTTGCTGTTTGCTCCAGTTTCCACTACAAGTATTTGGCTGGAATAGAGCATTTTGTCACTGGCAGTGCTGATTTCTGCAGGGATACAAAATAAAATTCAGCCAACATCAGCCTGGCCTTTTAGAAATTAGGACAGAACCTCACACTCCACTTATGAGGGAGATACACTGTTAATCCCCATCTTTAAAACTCGTATTGCCTATTTAAAGTTTCCACATGAGAAACTGAGAAAGACAAAATAAGCAACATAAAAAGGAACCTAAATTTAAAACCAAAAACTCTGCAGATATAAAAATGTGCAAACAAAAGTGAAACAATCTCTTGTAGTCACAGCTACAGTATTATTTGTGCTGACAGAAGAAAAACTATTTTTCAGTGTAAGTCAGTTTTAGTGTCAATCTGCCCAATTTTATTGAAAGTTTTCTTCAGTGCATACAGCACTTTGTAACAGAAAATCATTCCAGGTACTGTCCTGTAATTCAACATCACAAGGGCAGATCTTACTGGAATAGGTAAAAATAGCAGCAGTGAACATGCCAAAGGACAGTCTTTCCACTCCAGGGGCAGTGCTTACATTGCAACATCAGCTGGCTCTCTTTTTATAACCTCACCATTGCCAGAGAGTTACACAGGCAACTGAAAAGGTTGGAGAAATCCAAGAGTAAGCTGTGCCCTGTGTCTGAGCTGAAATCAATCCCCTGCATCACTGTGAGCCCCAGCCCCTGCTGCAGCACTTATTGCCTGTGCAAGCTTTCTACCTGCTCCACAGCGTTCAGCACAGAGGGATGATGTCACTCAGAATTCAGCCCATTTCTTGTCAAATGTCAGCAGAAAATCAGAGGCTTGCACACTTTGTTGCTCCTTTTGGCTGCAGAAACCTGGAAGCTCCTTAATTTCCTCCGTTCTCTGCCAGCCACAGGACCCATCCTCTAAAGAACTCCTTTTATCCCATTTCTGCAGGCCAGACAGCCTGGAACAAGCCCTCCCCAGCACTGAGCTCCAAAAGGTTTTTTTTCCACATAAAGATAACAACCATCCCAACCTGAGCATTCAGACTGTGAGCCCAGTGATCAAACAAAGGCAGAAATGTTGTTTTACCAGAAGAGACTCTGCTCCATAGCCAGCAGCCTGACTTGCAGGTGACCAAAAGTGCTTAGCTTTGTAATTAGGCACCAGGGAAACCTGCACCCTCCCATCTCAGCACCACAAACAGGTTCCTGCCTGCTCATCCTCCACATCGGGATTGATTGGACACAGCTCCCAAAGCTATTGGAGGCAGATGGGGAGGGAAAAGAAAGCCTGGAAAAAGCAGGGAGTCATTGAGCTGGCACAGTGCTCTCCCACTTTTCTGCCTCAGCCTAAGAGAAACAGACTGATCATCAACATATTTACCTCTCCTTCCACCTGCAAGTCCCACAATAATCTAAACTGTTTGTTATTTCCACACAGTGGCCCCTGTACTGTGTGTTTAAAAATTAAGCATCAGTCTTCTCATGCTAATTCAGACACTTCTGCTATACTTTTAATGCATTAATTTTATAACACAAGTTTCACCCAAAAACCCCCAAACGCATCAAATCGCAGCAGAAACACACAAGAACTGACAAAATATTTTAATGGGGCTATGCAAAAGATTAGATCTGAAGGAATTCAATTTCTATCAGAAATCATCAAAATAAGGAAAATATTAACCCAACAGTAGTCTTGGAATTAACAATTACTAGGTAAGTTCTGAAGTTCGGGAACTGAAAAAAAAAAAAGGTCTTCTTGACTGTGAAGCTCAAGTCACATCGTGTTACATTAAATATGAGCAACTTTCAGAGAAACTTTAGAACAAAGTTTCTAAAGCAAAGTTGAAACACCACCAAGTTCCCATGTATCAAAATACACCTTTCCAAGTGAAAGCTGCACAGGTAATTACAGACACTCTTACCGCCACATTAAGTGGAATTAAAATCCACTTTACTTTCTCTTTTACAAGAAACTTTTAATAGTATATTTTCTATGATAATGATTTAGAACAATATAAATAGCACTTTTTGGGTAGCAATAAATTAAGCATTAAAAAAAATTGAGGTATGATTAGCTAGTATTTTTTTCTTCCCAGCAACATTTCCAGACTAATGGTCCCCCCTGCATCTGCTCTGCTCTGCAGGATTCTCCCTCTGTGTTCCTGCATTTCTGCAACAATTCCATGCAAACAAAAGGGAGTACAGGCATCCTCACCTGCCACACCATGCTCCTTCAGTTTCACCAAAAAGTTTTATGTAAAATCTCATGTTTCTTATACACAAAGAAAATCTGAATAAAGAAAAAATGATAATTTAGTCATCTCTGCCACAGGTAGCAAGTGAGTAAAGAGAGCAGTGCCTTTTGTGGTGTGCTAGTAGACTGAAAAACCACTATAAAATACTGAAAGTACGATCAGAATTCGAGCAAATGCTTTTAAATGGCTGAGAACAAGAAAGAGGAATATGCAAAAGCCAGCACAAATTACTGGTAGAGTTGACAGGGACATACACTGGAAGCAAACTAAAAGACATCACAGAAAAAGAAAAAGGAAAACTGGTCATATGTTAAAATATTTCAATATATGCCTTAAATGTTTTCCCCTACAAAAGCATTAGAGACATATTTCTTTTAGTTCTGCACTATCCTGCATCTCCCTTAGTAATCTCTCAGCTCGGTGTTCCCAAAATCCCCACTTCCAGAACTCCAGCTTGTTCTACGGTGAAAATGTTCATGTAACAAAGACCACACTGGGGGCTCAGAGCCATTTCTTAAAGCCCGCACCTCTGAGCCAGCTTTAATTAATCTGGTTAACCCCACGCCACACCCAGCTGCCAGTCAGGGAAGCGACCTCCCTTTGCTGCCAACTAAAAATACACCAATGGCCCGAGCGCCGCAGCGATCCCACGGGCGGCCATCGGAATGCCCCAGGAATTAACGCCCTCTCGGCAGCTGCTCCCACAACTGCAGCGCTCCGGGGACCAAGGCACGGCAGGTACAGAAGTGGGACTGAAATCGGAGGGAAAACAGCAGCGCAGTAAGCGAGGCAGAGACTCTGAGAGCCTTAAGAAGGGACTCGCCCGCTCAGGTGGCAGGAGCTGGAGGCGCAGGTCCCACCCGCACATCCCCGAGAGCGCCCGGCAAACGCGGCACAGGCGCTTCTACCTCACCGCACGCACGGGTGATTTGCAAGGCAATTCTCCAGCTCTTCTGCCTGAAGAGAACCAGCTCTGTTTTAACTGTGCTGCTGCTCCGATGCGTTTGGAGCGGCACAGGGGAAAAGGCAGAGCCGCCACGCCTGCACCTGAGAACAAACCCGGCACCGGCCACCCTGCTGTGCCACACAGATCCAGGTTCGGCTGTTGGAACCTCCCAGCCTCCAGAAACAAGCGAAATACACAATTCAATCACATGCACTACACGGCTTCAAAGCCTGGCAGTAGGATACTTATGTAAACACGCTATGTATTAATTATCAGTTCTAATTCCTAGCTCTGAAAATGCTTTTCTCATTTACAAATGACTCCAGACCAGCACTTTGTTTATCCTCATCTGCTGTGTGCACTGCAGCATTTCGGTACACAAGATGACCATATTCTATTAAACTGTAAAAGGTCAGTACACACTGCCGCAATAAAATCAACTTTGTGTAAAACAGATGACATTTATAGTACAAACACAATATTCAAGTCACTAAAGGAATAAACGTGCGCCAGCTGCTTTTCAAAGCAAAAGCGTTGTTTACAAAAAAACAGCGCACGCAGCAAGAGCCAGCAGAGCTCGGAGAATTATTCACAGAACTTGGGCCAAAAGAGACTTTCTTTTGAGAAAAAAAAATAAGAACATCACTAAACATGGGTTACCCATACAGAATAAATCGTATCTACTTCATGCTCTCTCAAAAGCCATGAGCTAATGCATGCTCACTGCTAAAATACCTTGTTAATTTGTCATAAAGTTAGAATTTTTTAGCCAAGTCCCTACTGTTACATCAACTCCTCTTTCAATTAATTTGTAGAGCTGACCAAATGTTTCCACAGCCTTATTCAAGATACAGTGGATATGTTTCATACCAGAAAATACCAAAGGGTTTTGCATAAGCAATTACACACGATCAATCAAAATCGGTACAATGTAGATGTAAACATGTCTGTTTACAAATTAAACTTACGTGAAACTTACTGAAATCAGGCTTCAATCACAGTGCTTGAAATTTGGTAAATCACAAGTTTTCATCTTGTTTTGATGACTTTTGTTGCTTCCCCAAATAAAGATTACTTTTAGTTACGCAATGTGATGGTTTTATTACAAGTAGAACACCAAATACTATATTTCATTAGACACTCTTTAGATGTCTGTGTTTCTAATTTGGAAGATGGTCCAGGAACTTATTTCTTACAATACAATCATCCTTTTCAATCATTCATTTGCACACAGTGACCAAACACTTGTTTCCTAAACTGCCATGAAAGTTTTGGAAATGCAGCTGCACAAGTCCTGTTATCCTCGTTCCCTGGCAGCTGGGGGTAGGTGATCCTGGCACCCAACTGTCCTGCCTCTCCTCCGGCAGTTCTTGGGAATTTCTCATTTTTAAAGCCAGGCAGAGGCACAAAGAACAGGACATTCCCAGTGGATATAGCAATAGGAAGCCAAAGTGTGGGGGAATTCCTTGCTCTCCATCAGCCAGGGCAGCACAGCAGGAGCACATCCCCAGTGAGGAGCCCAAATCCAGGGCAACCCCTCCCTCCTGCCCAGCTGGCAGCCCAGGGAGGCAGGACAAGGAACACGGGAAGGGGAGGAGGAGAACACCTGGGGGTGTTGAAGGGAAGCAGGAGCTGAGGGGCGATGGAGGTGACAAAGGTGTGGCAAAGGGAATGGCTCTGGAAGCACAGGGAAGGACAGACTGTGCTCAGAGAGACCCAAACATCAACCTGCACGCCTGTCCAACTTCATTTGCTCTGCTAATTTCATTAGCAATATCAAACCAATTTAAACATCCTGTATCCAGAACATCCATTCAACTCCTGCACCGAAATCCTTTATATAAAATAATTCAACCTCGCAGCTTTTGGTTCCCATCTCATACAGGAGCCTGGAAACCAACAGCTCTGAATTTCATGTTTTCCAACAAGGAAAACTTGGTTTTCTTCTCAACCCCTGGTTTTCCAACAGTGCAAAGAACCACATAAATAATCTGGGGGGAGGAGGGGAGTAATGTCCCAGAAGAAATTACTGCTGATGTAGCGTACCAAGAAGTGCTGACCAATGATTTCCATGGGTCATGTCTGTGGTTTAGAAAATGAGTTCTTTTAATAAGATGTAGTAGGTTCAGGCCCTGAGACAGCAGTGACTTCATACATCATTTGAACAGAATGCACGCTTGGTTAAGAATAAAATATGGAAAAGGAATTAAACTGAAAAAGATAGGTTTAGATCTTCTTTGGAAAGAAAAGAACAGGGATTTTTTTATGCCCCTTCCAGCTTTTCCTTCAAGGCAGGTTAATCAGCAGTGTTGCACAATAAGTTGTCCAGTCCCAAAGACATTAAGAATAGCAACAAACCATATGAAAAACATATTCCAGGTCTCTGAAAGCATCACTGCCCCAACCAAACGATGCTACTTCACTTCTGACTTAATAATCTAAGATTAAATTGCTCACTACATTAATCAGTCACTATATTCATTTCATGAGTGCACATAGAGATTCCCTACGTCTTTCATGATTAATTGCAGCCTTAGGGTTTGCCTGCAGAAAATTCTCATTAAGACAAACCAAACTAAAGCCACTTCCATTCTGAGTGGGTGTCCCTAGAAGAGATTTAAGTGAATTGCCTGGAATTAACTCTCACATTCATCAACTCAATCTCTCTTTCTGCACTGACACTGCAGACACGTCCTGAAGCATGCCCATTCCAATGATATCTCAATTTGGCACAAGGCAGTGATCCTCCAGGTAATAGCTGGAGCTGAGTTCTTCAGAAGTATTAAAATAAAAAACATCTTCAAATATTTTAAGCTGGCTTCAGTTTTGAAAAGAGAATTCTGAGTTTTACACCACTGTAGATCCTTCTGGTTCTGCACACCTACAACCTGCAGCTGGAACACAAACTGTGCTGCAGCAATCCCACTGCAACTGGTTCTGCAGTCTCACTGGGCCAGCTAAAGTCCCTGCATTTATGGATGTCACCTCAAGGCTAAGAAGGAAAACAATTCTACACCAGTCATTTGGCCTGTCACAGGCGAGGTGAACAACAGACAGCAGTGGGACAGGCAGGTTATTGGTGTGTGCAGTCAGGCTGGAGATACAGGCAGGAAACGGGACAGGGCTGGAGCCTGGGCTCTGCAGGAGCACCGCTGACAAGGAATCAGGACACGAAACAATCTCACTCCTCTTAGCAAATGTCTAACGGAATTTTAGCTGCAAAAATAAGCAATTCGAACCGAAGAACGCCGGAGGAGAAAGAATTCAGTTGTGCTGATATACCTAAAGGCGTTTTCTACTCCCAGTTCAGCAGACTATGGATCACAGTAACAGGAGGGACAAAGCTACAGCATCACAGCGGGGACCCGAGGAGAGCGGGCCAGCACAGCCCCGGCTGCGGGCAGGGCACGGCTCCAGCTGTGCGGGATGCTCGTCCCACTGCTCATCCTGCCCTGCACAGGGCACGGCTCCAGCTGTGCGGGATGCCCGCTGTTCATCCTGCCCTGCACAGGGCACAGCTCCAGCTGTGCGGGATGCCCGCACGCACTCTCCCTGCACAGGGCACGGCTCCAGGGCTGCGGGATGCTCACCCCGGGCGGTGCGGACCCACC
>WEIU01004886.1:114389-144753 GCA_013389925.1 Aegithalos caudatus | reverse complement strand
AAAAAAAAAAAAAAAAAAAAAAAAGAGAGAGAGAGGATGGGAGAGGAAAGAAAAATAACATTTTCCCATGCAGGTATTTTTGAGAGAACAGCAGATTCAACCCAACAGACAGTTTGCTGAAAGCCAGGCTTAAAGGCTTAAAAGAGAAGTAAAATAAGGAACTCTGCAGATTTAAAAAAAAAAATAAAAAAAAAAAAAGCAGAAGTTCCCCAACTAAATAAATGTTCAGTGCTAAAATTTATCAGCCTAATTCTAGGAACTCAGTGATGTCACTACAGGCTACAAAAATAACCCCCCAAGGAGTCACATGGAGTGATGTCATGTGAACGTGGAATAAACCCTTGCTTTTTTTAAACTGAAAAATTTATATTCAGCCAAACTCTAGGAAAAAGCACAAAGCAACACAAAGGGCAGTGACCCAGGTCAGTGGAGTTCAGCTGTGCCCTCCTGATGATCCACCAGTGTTCTGTGGCAGAACAGAGAAATCATTGCATGGAAGTGATGGTAATGCCTTCTTTTTTTTTTTTTAAATTAAATGCATCATCACAAAGCCTCTTGATTCCTTCTCTTCTGGGAGGGAATGAACATGGAGTGTCCAGCAACCCCACTCCGAGGTTCTGCCCTCAGGAAAGCACTTCATAGCTTCTCACATACAAAGGAGTTTGGCTTTTCTGTCACATGATGGAAATAAAGGCACCCAGGAAATCAGGATGCAGCACAGGGCAGTGATGGCATTTCAGTCCGGCCAGCCTGCACTCCCACAGTAACGTGCTCCAGGACAAGGTTTTCCAAACTCTGAAGTATTTCAAAGAGCCTTTATTAAAAATACAATCCTAAACCATTTCTAAGTGAGCCAGAAAGAAAACACGACTTTGGAGACTTCCATTAGAATTCACTGGAAAAGACCAGAGTGCTGAGCTGTGACTGGTTAAAGATAATTTTAAAACTACATCAACTTTTGAGATTTCCATTAGAACACACTGGAAAAGACCAGAGTGCTGAGCTGGTTAAAGATAATTAATAGCTGGATGCAGTGTGTTAAGCACTGATGGCAGCAAAGAGCATCACTCCATAGCCCTGCTGCATGAGATCATTGGCCAAGTGGGTATTTCTAACCACATGAAACAAGCATTGCTCCTTCCAGCATGGAATATGGCCAGAAAGTGGGGGGGTTGGGGGGGGGAAGACATTTTATAATGTCCTTTATGGAAAAAAAAAAACAACAAAGTGGCTGTGCTATGAGCTGAACATGACTTGCCAAGTCCATCTTTTAGAACTGGTCTTGAGTTTAAATCAGCCCATGAGTTGATTCTGCATTTCTCCCCCATCATGACAGGAGTGAGGAGTTCAGCAACAGCCTCCTTTGGCTTGGAGCCTGTCACAGCTCCTGCTTGTTGAAATTATTCTCATTATCCAGCTCCATTAATTCCAGGTTTCTTTTCTAGACTACCTGAATATTCAAGTGTGATGCCTGATGCCACTTAATTCTCTTCATAGAGCTATGTGTTAATAAGGAAATAAGGTGGTTTTAAGACAGAATGCACAATAAAAATACGCACAACAATATCATGGCAAATTTTAGATGATAATGAGCAACAACTACAAAGGCTTTGGATTTAAAGCAGCGAAGGGCTCAGATTGTGGCTCTACCAGAAACTACTTAGCCAAGTCACTCAAGGGAGTAATTGAAATTAGCACATCTTAAATGTTTTACTGGCTCTGAGATTAAGTTAAAAGCAAAAAAGAGATGTCCAAGAATGGCAAAATTACTTTGTTAGTGATAATGGGAACCAGTTGGGAAAAAGTGGGAAGTAGCACAGGGATTATCTATTGTATCGTACGCCTGGAGCTTCCAAAGCATCAAATCAGAACTGTGAGATGACACTAAAATAAAATTAGATAATCCTGTTTAGTCCTGTTTGTTGTTCTCCCTCTGTGCCCAGAAGATGAGGGGGTATCTCAGATTATGACCACCACTCTCAGTTCAAATTCAAGAGCTCTTTCAGTGTCCCTGGGTTTTTTGTGTTCACATTTCCCTCAGGGTTATTGTGTTCTGTCCCAGCCTTGCTGCTGCTTGCATCATACAGCAAGGAGGAAATCAGCATTTCACAGGGCTCCTGCCCTGTCCTGAGCCAGGCTGACATCCCCAGAGGAGCTGGAACTTCTCAAATCCTCACAAGACCAATGCCCATCCTCACATGACCCCAGGAAGTCACAGGACTGGGTGACACTGGGCTAGGAAGACTGAGGTGGAACCTCCAGCTCTGCTGTGAGATTTCCACGTCTCCCTGGATTTGGGTTTTGTGTGAGGGGATCTGGAAGAGCCACTCAGGGCAGCTCCCACACCTCTGGTGACTGGGTTTTTTGTTGATATTTGTTTTTTGTTGTTTTTTTTTTTAAGTCTTTCCTGATGGAACTGGTTTGTTTTGTATAAATACACAAAAATAGGAGCAAAATCCTGGAACTCTTTGTTCCGAGCAACTGGCCTAGACTATGTGATAACTGGGAATGAAGGGAGGCCTCATCTAAACCAGAAACTTGCATTGCAACTCTGAGACCTTCCCTGACACAAGCTTCACTAAAATAAATTGGTTTCCATGCAAAACTTTCAACTTTCCATGCAAAACTGGGTGTGAGTCTCATTTTCCAATGAAAAAGCATTTTGTCAAAAAGATCCCTGATGAGTCTTTTTCTGAAGAAAGACTTTTTGAGTAATCACTCTGTAGGCCAAGGAAATATTTGAAAATCTTGAGCTTCATCAGTGTCATCCAACAGATGCAATTTTATGTAAGTAATTAACTTGACAAATACACAGAAGCATTCTCCACTGGCTTGCAGTTATTTTCAGGCAGCTGCAATTTATTGATGAGTGGTCTTTGCATATGAATAGATTTTGATCTGTGCATGACTAATTTCTACTTCTGAAAGAGATTTAACATCTTTTGCTTCCTGCTAGAAAGCAATTACAATTTCTGTGGACAATTCAGTATGGAACACTACCCTTAGATTGGAAGCTGGGTTTCATTCTCAACTTGTTTGCTTGCTTTTGATATTGCCCAATACATTCCACTGAAGCAGAATCTTAAAGGCCCATCAAGTGATAATTTATGGGACTCTGAAATTAGAGGAACACAAGAGAATCTGAATGTTTTGTATTATCTTTGTGCTCACTTCAAACCAGATACATGAAGAGGCTTCTTGCAGTTGAATGCTTACAATTTCTGTTCCACTGCAATAGAAAATGGGACTGCAAAATGGCCCTGGCCAGGCTTTGTACAGGGAGATCAAGTTAAAGCAAGAGTTATCATCAATGTCAACCTAGAAAGCAGCTTTAATGTATAGAATACATACACATTCCCTAATACTCCATGTATTTCTGCTCAGGATGACTCCAGTGAGTTTTATTGACCTCCAGATGAACAAGATGAAAGCAGAGGTGCCTCCACACAGGGAGGCTTTGCTGGGAGGGTTGAAATACCCTCCATGTGGAACTCCAGGGCAGCATCTGGAGAGGTTTGATGCTGGTGATGTAGGAACAGCTCAGGAATTACTGCTCATGGAGTTTACTGCTTACTTCAGTCTCTGGACACAGGTACTGAAGTAAAATTTGGGCAATACATTTTTCTTGGATGCTCTCTGGTCATGATTTGCACAAACAAATGATGGACTGTGGACAAGGTAAGCACCATAAATTCCCAGGTTTTCAATAATTTTCCCTCCTGAGTTGAGCATCCTTTGTCTTATTGCTGAGCAGAGAAGAGGCAGCACCACACCTCTGCTAAAATGGCCAATAAATTTTCATCTGTCCTCCGGCCTTTTTAAAATCCAGCACTGTAAATAGGGGTGCACAAGCTCCTAATATTGAATTCAGAGTTCCACAACCGTGTTCAAAAGAGCTGTGAAATGCTGCATTTTGCTTGTTGAATAAGAAAAGTAATTTCAGTTCACTGGTGGTTGGAGACACTTCAGCAATGAGATCATATCTTTTTATAATCTCAGTATTTAGTGTGTAATTGAAACCAGGAGAATCAAAACCTGCCTTTTGATGACAGAATGTCTCTGCTGAGTGTGCATCCACTCACATTTGGAGGTGCAGGATGCAGAAAGGTGGGATTTGGAGCAGTTTACCACAATCAAAGGGGCACAGAGCAATACATTAAGGGACATTTTTCATACAAATTGATAGTTGATAACACAAAGGTGTGGAAAATAGGAAGAGAGGCAAGCACTGGATGAGAAGTATTATATTAGTGGGAAGGATTCATTTCACACAAAGGATTCATTCCAACTATATCAAAGAATGATGGTCCTGCTGACAACATGGTTCATGTCTGGGATCTTTGTCCATAAATAAACACTTTAGTCAGTAATCACGTTATTTCCAGTGATCCCGATCAGATATCAGTGTTTATTCTGTGTCATGGCATCTATTTAGTCTCAACAAAAGTGGTTTAACAGCCACATCTGAATCTGGACAATTCTATAAACACCATTGCACAAGTTTCTGATTAAGACCTAAATGTATAAAATCTTGTGTTCCAGTAGCTCTTCATTAGCCTGCACTCAAGAATTCAAGTATTCTTTGGTGAAATAATAAATTTCCCACAAGCCCTTGTTAGCACATCAATTTTGAACTGGAGTGGCATCTGCTCATCCACAGTTTCATCAGCTCCTGAAGCAATATTAATTGGTGGAATTCTCCTGGCAGAGATGAGGCTGTCACTGAATTCCTTCAGCTCTGTGTTTGTAGAATTGGGTCAAAGAAGGAACAAGGAAAAGGTAAGCAAAGCATTCCTCTGGAATTTTGAGGATTTGAGGAAAGGACTGTGGGATTTTGGCAAGGGGTGAAGGAATCCAAATGCAAAGCCTGTGAGAGAAACCAGATTCACCAAGGTGCTGGAAAACAGTGGGAGGCCCTGGCTGGCAGGATGGGAGAGTGATGAAGCCCAGGAAGCTGGCAGGGAGGCTGAGGTGAGGGGCTGGGGGGATTCAGTCACTTTGGGGTTGTTTTGCACAGCTCCACACCGAGCTGGTTCTCACAGCTTTGTCCTGGCAAGTGGGCATGGCATTACCCAGCAAGGCAGGGTAAGGAAATCCGAACTCCATTTGGAAACTGAGGGCTGCCTGTCTGCAGGGATAGCTGTTTCCAGCCTGGCTCTTGCAGCCAGGGGAAAAACTTCAGATTGCAGCCACTTTCCCCAGCAGGTGCTCAAGTGACTCCCACATCCCTTGGCTGCGGCTTCTGATGTGCAGGAAACAGGAGCAGCCGTGGAGAAATAACACAGGAGCAGGAGAATTCTAAGTGCCCCAAAGGGATCTCAGAGTCCTCAGAGAAAGATTTGTGTGGATAGGACAGAGAAACAATTTTCCTTCACTCACTCACACACAGAGAAATGCAGTGATCTGGTCCTAGACTGATTTGAACTCCTCTGAGAGAACTGAATCCTGTGAAAACCTAAGAATAATGAATTAATAATAAAGTAGCATGTAATGAATTTGATCATTTTTAGTAGCCTTTCAGACACTGGTTGTTTTAGTTGAATTAGAAGAAAGGAATGATTATCAAATCTATTGTTATTTTTTAAATCTCAGTACATAAGAACATCACCTCCTGTAATGCAACCTGGTAGTATTTTCTCAGGAATAAAATTGCTGCAAGAATCCCCTCTTCCCTGTGCCCATACACTCCCATAGTATCACCCACCCCTCAGTGCAGGATGGAAACTTTGATGGAAGGAGTTGATTTGGGCAGAGGAAGAGCTGAAATAGCCAGTGAGACTGCACATTCCCTGGTGTGTGAATTAACTGCAGGGACTGGGGAAATTCCTCAGTTCTGGCTGCTCAACATAGGCCTCAATATGTGCTTAGTTCTAAGCACTATTTATTTATTTATTCTGTGAGCTGAATGCCTTCAAAAGGGACACAAAACTGTACCAAGGGTCTCTTGCCTATCTTTTGTTTCCACACAAAGAGCTAGAGCTGTCTCCAGTCCATGTATAGTTAACTGTGGTATTTAAATGCTTTTCACAACTAACACACCCCCAATTTATCATTCATTAAATAGCTTTCATATATTTTTGTACTCACCAGTATATTATATACTGTAAGTAAAAGTAAAACCATGTCTGTTTTGAAACAACAAAACAAGATTTGGAAATGTACATCCAAGTTTAATATATAATCTGAAGAACAGAGTTCCTTCTGCACCTTGAAAACTTCACCTTTGATTAAACAACGATTACAATCTTCCCTCAGATAAAATGTATGTGTGTGTGTGTATATATATTTATGTGTATAATTTGAAAATCAAAGCCTTGCACTTCTTCTGGATGTCATCTGTTGGCACTTGGATCTGATGCCAGCACCCCAGAATGCAGCCTGGCAGGAATTCATCTCCTGCTTATGAAGGGCTCTCTAATTGCCCTGGGTTTTTTCCCTTTTGAACTGGCTCACTAACCTGTAATTTCTCCTGCTATCTGCCCAAAGGTAAATGAAGTATCTGGTACACCCAAGGAATTCCTCATCTGCTACAGGTGACTTCAGATGGGGAGTTGCCAGCACCAAGGAGGGCTGGATTTAGGCAGGTTTCAATAATATCCCCGGGCAGGAGGGATGGCTCCTGCTCCATTTCTGCACTGAGCTCTGAGGAGAACAGCCAGGCCTTCGTGGAGCCTCCTCCTCTGAGCTCCAGCACAGGATTGAAACTGGGAGAGATTCTGATCATTGAGCAAGTATTGACTTGATTTAACAGGGCAAGGAGAGCCTCAGACAGCAATTGCAGTTGCTGCTGCTGAGCAATTCAGCACCTTCGGCCTGACGCACTTTTTGTTCCCCCTTTTGCAAAATCTGGGTTGTTCTTTGCTTTTGGCACTTTGCACTCAGGCAAAGGCATTCCCATGAATCCTCCACTGCCTCCATTTGAAAAGATTTGCTGTTCATAAGGAGCTGGTCAAGGCCAAGGCCATGGAAGAGTGGGGAGGAGGCTACAGGATTAAATGCAGATCAGCCTGGGGTGACAGTGGGTCTGTGGCAACCAAAAATAGGGCTTGGACTGAAATATGAAATAACTTCTCTCCTTTTCCTCACTTTGAGAAACTTCTCCCTGCTGGCATCCTGCTATCAAGCCTCTTCTTTCATTGTGGATTCTGCCTTGTTCCACGTGTGACCCCAGGAAAATAATGAATCCCAAACACCTGGAGTCTGGCTTTTGGAATGCACAGGAAGGACAGGATTTGTAACAAAGTCTGGGATAACCTTTATCCAGACAGCAGCACTGCTTTCTCTGCCTCAACAGTCAAGTTTCTGTACCCAAAACTCTGCCCTTTCAGTGCTCAAAACTACAAATCCACTACAGATTTCCTTAAAAAAAAAAATTAAAAATTAAAAAAAAAATAATTCTCTGTGGAACTTCTGGGAGGATACTAAAGTTTTAGACAGCTGGCTTAGGTATTGGTGAATTGGTGGACAAACAGATTACAAATTCAAGTGAAACCAGTGAAGTTATTCCCATGTCTGTGCTAAGAAGTGAAAGTGAGAAAAAATCAGCCAGTCTGTGGGGTGATTTTGTCTGTGTGGTGCTTCCATCAGCACTGGAGACAGTGGGTAAAGAGGTTGGAGGGGGTGTGGAGACGTTTTACAAAAGCAAAAACAATCTACAGGTGCAGCTAAAAATACTCTGTTCAAATTCAGTCAATGAGTTAAAAATGCCAGTGAAGTCCCAGAGTGTGAACCTGCCAGCATTCATTAAAAATGTTTATTCTCTTTTTCCTTTAATACAGTTCCTTCAGTAATTATTTCAGTAATTACAAACTGTAAGAGTTGGAGAGCTGGGGCTTGGCTCCTAAACAGTGGTTCAGCTTTTAGATTTTTTTTTCCCTTCTCCACCTCTGTGTACACAGATTTATTTGTATGCAAACAATATTTGTGCAGGTGCCTACCTGGAGTTTGGGGCATGCAAAGCCAGGGCTTGCCAAAACTTTGCATTTTTTGTTTTATTTTTATTAAGCAAACAATCATTTCACATACCAGTGTGTTTGGGCACCAGTGGGATGTATTCTGTATAAAAGTCCACATTCTTTATGGTACTATTATACCTTCTTCTTGCTAAGGGGGGAAGATAGAATAGAATAAAACCTTGTGACAGAATTCTGGACTCTTTCTCTGCAGCCTCCAAAGAGAAGAGAAGAAGAAACATTTTTCCAAAGTAAAAGGTTTCTCTCTTGACCCCCTGATACACTTCCTGCTACCAGGGTAACAAAATATTTGAGGCAAGGAGAAAGAGTGATGATTCCTGGCTGGAAATACTCAGACGAGGGGACAACCTTTGGGCCCTCTGACATGAGGTTCTTTAGGCAGGGACTCCTGGACACCCTGTGGGATCAAAATGAGCAAGTCTTCAGCCTGAGAGTCAAACTCAATCTGCTGGAATTCAGCTGATGGCAAAAGTTAATACCATCCTGAGTATAAAAATGAAAAGGTATTTAATGAAACTTCCAGGGCACTCTGATTAAAAACAATCTGATTAAAAAGGAAATAAGCCCAACACATCTTTTATGTGAGAACTGTGTAACTACAACAGGGTTTTGTGCAAGGATCAGTGAGTGCAGTGGCAGAGGGAATTTTGGAGGGGATGCTGCTTCATCCTTGCTGGCAGAGGAAGGAGCACAGAGCACCCCAGCACGCAGCACAGACCAGAGGAACATGCAAAAAATTGGGAAAAATGTCACATTTGAGCTTCAGAAATGAAGGAGGCAGCGACCACATCAACTACAAGAGAGCCCAGACTCAGCAGGTGCTGAGGGAGTGCAGGGTAGGGAGCCTACATTCATTAACTACATTCATTAACTACATTCATTAACTATGGTAATGCAACCTACAGTGCCCAAACTTCTCATCCCAACCTTTTTGCTTCAGATTTTGAGGAAGTTTGGGATGCCTGTCAGTGAAGGGAAATGCAGTGTTGCCTTGGAGCTGAGAGGGGAAATTACAGCAATATAACATTTGGGGAAAAAATACTTAATGCATTTCCATCTTGTTATTCTTTCTCCCCCAGCCTGATTAATGGTCGGTGATGAAGGATTTGGATTGGGAATATAACTCAACATTAGATTTAACTTGTAAACTCCTCTTTCAAAACAGAGGATAAAATGTGTTCTATTGTCCAACACAAGCAGGTATCTCTGCCAAGAAAAAGGACACTGGGCAAAGGGGTTCTGCTGGCTGTTGTTTGGCACAGGTCTGTGTTTGTAAAAAACCTCCATTTCCAGTCATTTGGGTGGGGAGTTTTTATGGAACAAGCTTGATTAGGTTGCTTTCCTGAGGAGAGGAAGCTTATGTAATGGCTCAGTCTATCTCTTGCTCCAAATTTCATACATATTTGACACATGAGTCAAGGCCTCAAGAAGAATTAATTTTCTAAAGTTTCTTGGAAGTCAGCAACTGAAGACAGAAAAAGGAGCCATGTTCATTCCTCAGCTGAAGGAAAGAAAGAACTCAGGCACCAAATATTCTTGTTTCTGCAGCAGGCTGGTCAGTGCCCATGTGGCTGAATTAGCCCCAGCACGTGAGGAGTTTGCCCTCTGAAATGAGAACCACAGTTAAGATATTCTCATTTATCACAGCAGAGGTGCTTCAGGGATGAGACCACATAAATCTGTGGGGGAACTGATTTAGTCTTGCTATTTGTGGAGCAATGGGTTGGGGTTTTTCCCTTGAAATGTGCTCTGACATTCAGAACACAGTAAGCTCAGTCTCCTTGTTCTTAGAAAAACCATGGAATATTTGACAAACTGTACCAAAGATGAGGCACAAAGTAATTAAAATACTGGGGAATATCCACAACATTCTGGTCCTTGGCTATTTCACTCTGGAATCAATGGGCAATGGTGGGGAATCACCTCTGATCCACCTCTCTCAGCTCACTTGGATTTCCCCAGGTTGCCAGAGAATGAGAATGGGAGTGGAGCTGCTCCAGTGCAATCTGTTGACTCTGATTTTGCTGAGGAATAATAGCAATGCAGTGATATAACTGCAGGAAGCTGTCCAAAATCATAAAATACTTCACTTTTTTTTCCCCCTCATATCTGTGTCATTCCCTTTTCCATTTGTTGTTCACAGCCTGAATTCCTCAGATAACTTTGCTGCAGACTTGAGTTTTACTGCAGATATGGAAAACTGCCTGGAAGTTTTGCTCCTTGGTTGTTCTGGCTGCTTTCCAGCCTCAGTAATACTCAAGATGTAACACGTGCTCCAGCAATCATACTATAAAATAAAAAATAAAAGGATCCCATACAAAATTAGCTTAATTAACGACTTCAGGAAGCAGTAGTGAGTGAAGTGAAGTAGCAGAAGTGAGTCTGGGCCAGGTCTTTGGAGGGCTAATTTTAATTCTACTGGAGAGGTGAGGTGAGCCTAAAATATATCAACACAGGGCTAATCTTGAGGTCAGTAAACATTGCAAATTTTCAGTTAATAATGGGGTTTTCCTGTCTGATAACCAGAGGATGTTGCTAGCTCTGACTGCACCTGGGCACACCTTGAAGGTGTTCTCTGCACCTGCAGCTAGAAAATTAATGTGGAGACACCTGAGCTGTATCAGTCAACTCTTTTAACAAAAACTAAGCTGATTTCTGTGAAACACAGCTTCGATCAAGAGGAAAAGTCCTGAGTAAGGAATGGAGCTGCAGGAAGCACGTGAAGACAGCCAGGCAGGTCGGGAAGCTGCCTGAGAAAGTGACACACATTAGACACTGCACATCCCAGTGCTGGACATAACCATGGCCAAGGGATGCACAGGGTAGGGTGTAGGGTTGGACTGGGAGATCCTGTGGCTCCCTCTTGGCTCAGATATTCTGTGATCCCATTAAAAAACCCCTGTGCAGTTTCAAACACCCACCTAACGTGGGCAGGACATCACCTCCAGCTCCCTTCTGAAACAGCTGCTGTTCTAAAGGTGAAGAACCAAAGCAAATCTCAAAAACTGCACAGCAGGGGAAGGTGCTGGGCCCCAGTGCTCCATGCCCTGCAAGAGCCAGTGCTGCAGACCAGACTTTGCAGCTCCTGAGCAGCTGGGGCTGCTCCAGGCTGAGCTCTCGGTGTGCAGAGCAGAACCAGATGATCCTAAGGGTCTTTTCCAGCCCAGTTCATTCCGTGATTCTCAGCACTCACAGAACCTACCGAGAGCCAGGATTAAACTGTGGCACACTTGGAGAACCCAGGCCTTTACACACATTGATCTCAGCCATCATTTGGAAACTCCTGACCCGGTGCAGACGGACTCGGGGAGCCCCAGGAGTGTGCGGATACAATTCATTGTTATGCAAACACTCAGCTGCTCTTAAAGCTCCCTTTCACACTCCTGGCGGGTTTCGTTTCAAAGCATCCAAAAAGGAGGCAGAAATAAAGCCTCCTGCAAAGAGGCTTCGATTAAATCTAGAAAGGGTTTTTGCAGACAAGTCAAAGGCAAGCAGTCTGGAAGCCTGAATGTCTGGAACTGTGCTGCTCCAGGAAAGGGCAGTCACTCTTCAAAATTTTGTACCTGGTAAACATTAATCCCTGTATCTATCTGATATTTAAATAGAAAACGACAATTCCAAAGATTATTAGATTATGATTTTTGCTCAGAAAATGTGGAAATTTCCACCCCATCCTCCATAAACCTCCCCTTAGAAATAGCACTGGGGCTTTTCCATCTGATTGCAGACTCATTAATTTAACCTTTGGAAGCAGGTTGGGCAAGTATTTAATCCTGACCCTTTAGCCTGGACTCACAGATCCATTTTTAACCTTCCAGACAATTAAAAGTGCTGGGAAAAGCTGCAAAAAGCCCATTCCCCCCACCTGAGGACTCACCAGAGCCGTGTTCCCATGGGCATCATCCAGGTTTGCATCCAAGGGAAATCCAAAGGGGACCTGCTGGGCCAGGTGTACGCAGCCTTAGGAGTTCTGGGGACACCGGGGGTGGCTCTGCTTCCCAAAAGGCTCCTGTTCATGCTTTGTACCAGCACAAATACCTGGAGCCACAGCCCGAGCCCCGCAGGGTCACATGGGTGACAGGGCTAAAAAAAGGGCAAATAGGGAGGTTTAATTTAAACACCCCAAAATATTGGTGTTTCCCCCCCTCTCCCGGTGAGCCTCTTCCAGCTTTTCCTACAGCCCTCCTGGAATTTTAATATCCCGCTCTTTTCGGGGTTTGTGCTTTTTGGTTCTTTTATTTTTAGCTGCAGCTCTCTGCAGAGCCTGCTAGACGCCAGCAAATGTAACTGGATGCCGAGTCCCTGCGAGCCAGGAATTGCAGCCGGGATCAGCACAAACCCTGGCACTGGGCAAAACCTGGGAGCCTGAATCCCGAATTGATCTCCTGCCTTGGGAAAGCAGGCAAGGGACTTCATCAGAATGGACAGGAGGGTGAGGGATAAACAAGAATCCAAGGTGCGGGGAGATCTGTGTGAGCTGGGCTCCAAAAGCAGGAGTTTACAAGAAAAAAGCTGAACTATTTCACTGCAGTAGCCTAGAAACAGGCCAGGCATACACAGGGCAGGCTGCCTTTAGAAAGGGCTGCTCCTGCAAGGCTGAGGTGGGTGGATTGGGACTTGGATTCTGTGTGAATTGTGTGTGACAAATTAGGCTGGGGCAGCAGGTCACTGGTGACAGCCACCTCCCAAGGCACATCTCCCAGCTTATGGTGGCTCCTATCACACCCACAGAGCTGCAGCCCCAGGCCTGCTCCACATCAATCAGGGCCACATCCCCTACCCTGCAGTCAGGTTTTACCTTTCCCTTCCACACTGTACAACTGGAGTAAATCTGGCTGAATCACCTTACCTGAACTTACTTTTAGTTTTGTCTTCTGGCCCTGTAGCAAAGAACCAAGTGAGGGATTGCCTGAGTTTACCTGGTTCAGAAATTGTTCATCCTGCCTATTCTAGGATCTGTAACCACAGCAACAGAGTGGGAATGCTCCAAGGAAGAAAAACACGAGTGTATGGATGTGGGAAATAGATTTGTAGAGAATTTTTAAAGCTTGGCAGAAGGCTCACATAGTATGCATCTGTTTGCAAACTTTGAGATAAGAAATGCTGACATAGAAATGCCATGGAACAGGACAGACGTTGAGAGAGAAATGGAACTAGAGACAGGTTTCAAAGGATGGCCTTGCAAATAAGACTAGACACTTTGGAGAAATAGAACTATGAAAGATGCATTGTAGTAGGACCCACGAGGAGTAATTTTAGATGATTTGCTTTAAAGCCCTTACAGCATTGTGTGGCAAAAGCTGATAGAACAAGAAACGCTTATAATATATTTTAATTAGGAAATAGTTTGGCTTCTGATTGTGATGGCATGAATTGTAACACCTGTGTTATCTCACCCTTCACGTGAGACTGAAAATGGAATAAAAGTTTTTAAAATGCCTCTCAGTTTTCCCATCTCTGGGTCAGAAAAAAGGTATAATCTGACATCTGGAGGCATTTTACTTCCCAGAGGTGACAGGATGAGGCAGCATCAGAGCCCGGGTCGGAGCGGGGTGTTCAGCCTGCCCATCCCGAGTGCAGCTCACTGCTCCTGCTGCAGCCTCCAGGGAATAAAGGTCCAAAAACTGGGAATGCTCCTCTCCTGCCCTTTGCTGTGTGCCTGTGCTCTGGCAGGGCTCAGTGTGTGTTGCCAGGAAAGAGGAGAAATCCAGGAAAACAGAAAGCACTGGGCTTGCTGTGGAACAGGGCACAGCACTGAGCTCCACGTGGGGAGGCAGGAATGCTGGGCTGCCAGGAGATATTTCCTGGATATCCAGTGACACTGACATTGCCTGAAAATGAACTTTTTACAAGGCAGCTTCTCTGTCCTTTCATAAGTACCAAATGCAGAGCAAAACAAGTTGAAAGCAGAGATCTCAACAGAGCAACTGTGACCTGTCAGTTTTCTCCACTGCATAAAGTTTACAGGTTTGGGGTTTTTTTTATTCCTGGTGTATTTAAAACTGGTTTGGGCAAATTAAGTAACCTGAGCATGTTTCCTTGGCAAAGATGGCATTATTTGGTATTTGCTCACCTACCTGGGAGCAGTTCTGCCAGCTGTCCCTGGTGTCACCTCACACAGAGGCAGGAGGTGTTCTGCCTTCACTGACTGGGGAGAGACTGGAAAAACACACATCATGCACCCTCCTGTGTCCTCCTGCTTCTCAGATACTCCTGGGATCACATTTCCTCTTAGTTCTGCTTGGTCCCACTCATTCTTCATAAGCCCTTCAGTTTCTTCATCCAAATTAGCAAACTCCTAAAAGGAACCACAAGGAAAGTGACATTTCTTACACTCAGTGCTGCAGATCAGAGTTCAGGAGCTGCTGTTGCCACTGTGATGCTGCAGTGTCTCATCTCATCAAGCACAACTGAAGTGAAAAACTTGCTAGCCTTTCATTCTGATGCAAATTTTCCATAGAATTGTTCTTCTCATCCAGATTTTTCCTGAAGTGACCCCAAGCCTCACTTTCTCTTCCTGCTGCTGGCTGGCAGCCTGAGACACCTCCTTGAAAGTGCTTCAGATTCAGGCTCAATGATGAGTCAAAAATTGGCAATTTGCCCATGTCCCATTGCCTTGCTATTTTTTTTTTTCTTTCTTTAAGTGGTAGAAGAGTCATAATGGTGATTAGTTAAGGGAATTTCTGATCTGCTCTTTAATTTTTCTGTTTTCTGACATTCTGAATGCACAGATTGTGCCAGGGAGTGTGAGCTGACACAGCAGCTGGCAGAGAGCTCTGGAATATTACAACTGTCTCAGAAATCTCTCAGCTTGGTCCACAGGGCTTGGAGAAGGGGATCAAGGCAGAAAATCCAGTGGGTGCTGAGACTGGGCTGGCCCCTGGGCAAGTGGGAGCACCTCTGGACCATCCAGCACCAAGGAGCCCCCTGAGGTGAGCACAGCCCTGTCCAGCCTGGCCTTGGACACTTCCAGTGTCAGGATCCCTGTGCCAGGGCCTCCCCACCTTCACAATCAAGAGGTTTTTTCCCTACTCTGCAATCTCAGCCTACTCCCTTTCCAATTAAAGCCATTCCCCTTTGTCCTGTCCCTCCTGGCACTGGTAAATAATCCTGCCCCCTCCTCCCTTCAGGCACTGGACACCACAGTGAGGTCACCCCAAAGCTTCTCCTCTCCAGGTGAGCAATCCCAGCTCCCTCAACCTCTCCTCACAGCAGAGCTGCTCCAGCTCTCATCAGCTTGGTGCCTCCTCTGGACTGGCCCCAGAGCAGATCTGAGCAGCAGAATAGAAAATAGGGGACACCACACTGCTTGGGAAGAAATTACATCAGAATATTCCATGAGGAATTCTACAGATGGCCACAATACAATTTGAAACCCAAAGTATGATTGGGTGAGGGGGGGATATATAACAACCTGTTTAATAAATCTCCTTGCTAAAAGTGGTGTTAAGTGTGCCCTGTGTTTATACAGAGCTCTGCACATGCAGGGCAGTGCTTTTTGGGTGAAGGATGGAGCAGAAGTGTTTGTGCTGGGCAGGGAAAGCAGGCAGGTGTTCCAGGATGTGCACAGGGCAGCCTGAGGCAGCTGTGGAGAGAAAAGGGGATGCAGATGATGGGACACAGAGTTACCACTTCTGTCAGAATTCATGCATCCACTTTTTGCATTTCTCAGCAAGAAATAAAGTCCCTGAGTGCAGGACACACAAGAAGCCTTAAGCTGCTGCCATGTAAATATTTGTACAGCAGACAGTGAGTCTTGTGCATCAGGGTAAACAGAAATCCTGCTCTGTTCTCCAGTGCAAGGGTATTTTATTCAAACCCTAATCTAGGTAGCTGCCACCAAACACCAGCTGATTTACAACCAATCTCTACAAAGAGATTGTTTCCTACCTGCCCTGACATGTCCCTGCAGGCACCTTGCTCTTTGCTCTGTTGATTTATTATTTCTCTTTTTGGACATGGTCAAAACCGTTAATCTGGGAATCTGTACTGGGAAGAAGGCAGGGTTTAAACCCAGTTACACTGAGGTAATTGTGGAAGGCATGGATAATTTAAGTTCAAATCCAGAGGTTTGTATTCAGTCCTGTAATTTCAGAGAAGCAACTTTAATGATGTTTTTCAGCAGGGATGAGAGAGACTATCCACACAGTCTGATTTGCAGTATCTGCATTTGGGGTCTCTCAGGGAAGAAGTGGATTCTCAATTTTGATTTAAATTACTTTATGGAAGATCTTGTCTCTTTTTTGTTGAGTACAGAGAGTGCCAGGAAAGCAGAGCCAAACCATTTTACATTAATTCCTTCAGTATGAGGATTTTACTGCAGACTGGCAAGGCTTCTGATCTCCTCTCTCTTTTGACAGAGGAGAAAAATTGCTCCTCTGTCAAATGTTGACCAGATCCAGCTCTCTGAGCTGCTTTGCTCAATCTGTGCTTTTCATTGACACATTTTTCACTGCAGTTCCAGATCTCAGCTGACAATGTGCCTGTCACTTGTGCCATCAGCCAAAATTCTTAAATATCTACTTTCTTAAGTGCTTCCTTAAACAGGGCAAGAAGTGTACCCCTCATTTCTTATGTATCATGGTCTGGACATACCCCTAAACTGAACATTCATTAATAATATGCACTTTGTACTGCCTTTGACCTAATTTTTTTTGTGTGCAAGGAAATTATGTGAGTTAGTTCACTGAAGAAAAAGCATTCTTTATACGAAGAATATTTTCAAGGAGCTCAGGTTCCTACCAACACCACTCTGTTTCTTTTTCAGAATCAAAGCAGGCCACCCTACCTGGTCTCTTTTTACATCTCTGACCTTCTGGTTGACTTAACTGCAAACCCTATTGATTAAAATATGCCCTATGCCCTCATTCTTCTAGCTCAATACTCAACAAAATTAAAAGTAAAATAACCAAATCCTGGGTTTCTTACAGCAATTGCTGTACCTGGTCACTTGGATATTCGAGGATGATGCAATAGTTAACATTTTGTTTGCCTTTCTCAGCAGGCTCCCACGCCCTTGAAGCCTCCATGTAACATAAATTGCTTTATAGAGGAGACACTGGAGAGCAGGAGCCAAATTTGAGCAGGGGAGTGAACTCCCCTATGACCATTACATCACTGAGGAGTATCTCCAGCCTCTCCTTTTCAGAAGGAAGCAATCACAGCATCTTGCTAAATAAAAACCTGGATTCTTTGTTGTACGTCTGGGACAGGGCTGAGCCTGGAAACGATGCAGAAGTAATATAATTTTGGAGAAAAAGAACTCTTTCTCTTTTTTTTACTGCATAAAATGGATGACCTGGATAATTCTGATGATTCTGATAGTTTGGGGTGAGCTGTGGTGTCAGGAGTTCAGGAGTGCAGCAGGAAGCATTGAACTGTTGGATTTATAAACTGCCCTGAGAGCAATCAAACATAAGAGAGGATCCCAGAGTCCTCCCAGCCAATAATTACACCTGGGTTAAAATGAGGATTTGTGGGCAAGAAATCTGGGCTTTGTTCTCTCTTACCATCCCATGCCCATGGATGAATTCTCTGTGATGCCCTAATCTCTCAGATAACAGAGATTTGGATGTCACAGTGGCAAACTGGGCATCCCGAGTGCATGGGGCAGCAGCACAGATGCAGTTAACTGGGATTTTGAGAAATTTGTGCTGGAACAAGGACTTCAGAGTGGCCCAGCTGTTCCTTCATGCCTCAGACACAGGAAAGGCAACTGTGCAGTGTTTGCCTTCCTGATGCAGGTCAGGAGGCAGCAGCAGAACAAAGGCACTCCTTGGTGCTGATAAGGAGCCGGTGCTTTGTGGTTGAAACTGGATCCTCGGTGCTGGGAGCTGGTTTTATGTGGCAGGGTGGGAGGAGTGCCCGGGCTCCATCTCCTGTTATCAGCTGGCAGAAGTGCTCGATTTCCCTGCTGCTGGAGCTGGCTCCAGCCTCTGCAGAGGGCTCCAAAAGCTGAGGAGCTTTGCTTAGTGCAGGACTTTGAAACTATAATCAAAATTAAAATGGCAGTTAGGTTTCATATCGAAGAATTTAACCAATTTAACCACTTTTAACCACTTAGTAACAATAAGAACTTCATTTTGTGGAGTCAGCTATTCCAAGTGTGCAGCCACCTCAGACCCTGACAGTCAGAGCCACCCCTGACATCTCAGCATGGAGCTTCTTGCACAGATCCAGAGCCAGAGAATTCCACATAAAGCCTCAGAGCTTTTTAGTGTGATTTTAGGGGGGTCATGTGTCTTGCTCAGCACTTTCCTCAAAGACAGGTGGGAAGTGAAGCCAGTTGAGGGTTGGGAAGGTTGTACAGCACCGTAAGAGCAGCACACAGGTGAGAATAGAAACTTTTTGCAGTTCTTGAGTTCAAATGTGCAACAGGCATTGAACTTTTTCACTCACTCCTTGCTGTTTGTAAAGCACAAAACAGAAGATCAGAAAAGAATGGAAGACATACTAATTAAAATGAGATTTCCCCAAGCTCAAAGAACAGAGTAGAAAACTAATTTATGGTTTAAAAAGCCTCTGGTCATTCTGAACATTTAGATTCCTCTAGTGCCAGCCCATTATTCCTAACAGTGACAGCAACTGTAAAACCTCTTTTCTACTCTAGTAGGGACACTTTGGGTCTCTGTGCAGGACTTTAGTCACCTCCAAGCACTTGGGAGGCTCCTCGGATGGGAGGAGGGAACCCAGGAATGTGTGCTCACCTGGGCCAGTTATTTTCTAGTAAGAAAAGAGCTGAGTTTCCATCAGGGGTTAAATGAGTCCCAGTTCCACATCTCCAAAGCCAGAGCTGGGGTTCAGACAGTTTGTAAACCCAAGAAAAGGCAAAAGCAAAGCAGTGTCCCCAGTGTCACTGTCAGAGCCACATCTGAGATGGGAAATTGTTGCATACAGGTAAAACCTTATGAAAGAAACTCCTCATAAAGTCAGGCCTTGCTCAGCTGAATTAACAGCTAGCCTGTTGAATTCCCGTAAGAAATAAATTCTAGGAATGAAAATCAGTTTGCATAACAGTCTATTCTTATGAGAGAAACAAATTGCACCTGTAATAAAAATAAAAAGTCTATCTCATGAGAATCCGTAAAGAAAATATATAAACACCTGTGTAAAGACTCTTAACACATACACACACAAAGACCTTCTAACCAATGAACTGAGTTTCAGCAGATTGTTAGTAAATTAGACTTAATATGATGCCTTCTAATATTCCTATCAAAACATGAGCTATGCAATAAAGATTCAGCTTTTTAAACATGAAGAAACAGGAGTCCTGTCTATTTATATTGTGACAGGAAATGTCCCTTACAGAGCTGCTGGGCTGTGTGCTGGACACATCACTGTGGGCAGGAATCATCCCGGCTCTCCCTGAGGGCAGAGCTCTCCAAACCCCCTGGAAAATGCCCAGTGGGAAGCTCTGAATCCTGTGCTGAGCATCCCTGGGCAGGCAGACCTGAGCTGACAGCTGGTATCTGAAGGGATGCCAGCTCCTCCAAAGGCACCTGAGCCTGTGGGGACACAGGGCTTGCTCAAAGCCACCAGCCCTGACTCATTTATTGCCTAAATCTATTTCACATCAGGCCTAAATTCCAAATGACAACTACCCCTAAGGCGTTTTATATACAGGTTGCTTGCAGATATGGCCAGGTGCTGATGTGCTTTGCATGTTTTCCTGCTCTCCAGCCAGGCTGACAGGCCACAGGCAGCTGCTGACTCAGGCCCAGCCTCTGGGGCATTCTGGGGGCTCTGTGCCCTCGGTGCCCAGAAGAGATGCAGGGTCATTCCTTGGTGAAGCACCGAGGGGAAACTACCACACCAGAGTGAAGCTTTCACCTTTGTGCAGTGTTAAATCAGAAAAGTCCTTCAGTGAGAGGTGTTCCTGCATCTCTGCGTGCTCCACGTTTCATATCCTGGATACTTTATGTTGTATGCAAAGAGCAAATACCAGCAACAGCTGAAGTTTACCTTGCAGAGGGAAATGCTCGCAGCCAGAGCCGACATGACCTTCACAAAGTCACTGAGTTTTGCACGCTCAGCCCGTGGGGTTCAGGGGCATTCCTGTTTCTCCCACGCCCCTTCTCACAGGCCTGCAGAGATCCCACAGGGGAGAGCTCCTGCACCACCTTGAGGAAGGAAAGATTTGGTTTCTAGGGGCAGGGTCTGGTCTGTGCAGAGCAGGAGGGCTGACCCTGGGAAACTGTGACATCCAACCCCCAGGGCTCTGTGTCACCCCAGCACCGACCCCAACAAAGCTGGGACAATGTCCCCCAAAACAACTTCAGCCAGTCCTGCTGGAACAAGAGTCACGGGAGCTGCTTCCCCTCAGCCCAAGCAGACTTTTGCAAACATGGCTGAAAGTTGATTAGAAACTGCAAAGTTTCAGATTTGAGCTCAAACAGGGCACCAGGAAGGGTAAATCCTGCAAGTGCCAACTTCCCAAGTGTTCTCACAGATAGCATCCAGAGTGCCAAGGGCCTTGCTTGATGCTCTAGAGGGTTTGGTTGTCAGAGCTCCTGAAGAAAACACTGACGTTCTGGCATTAATCCAAGATTTCAGGCTTGCTTCCAGATGACAGACTGGCCTGGGAAGAGTTAACTATAATTTCTCTGCTGCCCTGCAGGGAATTCTCCTGCAAAATATCTGAACAGCTAGAAACAAATGCCTGCAGAGGTAGAGGAACATGGGGGCATCTGAGAAGCAGCAGCAAATTCCCCTGCTGGCTGTGTGGGAAGCCAATAATGGCTGTGGCAGGTGGGATGGAGGGGTTCAGGGGTTCAGGATCTGAAGTCACTCTTTCAGTCCCTCTCTCAGTGGCTCCCTCTCTACTTCATTCAATTCCTGCATCACAAAAGCTCGTTAATGCTTAAGCAAACAAAAGCAAAGCAATCCCAGTGCTGAGTTCATTGGTGGTAAGGGAGTGCTGGAGCTGGCATGTCCTGGCTCTGGAATAAAAAATTCCAACTGCAAGGACACAAAGAACATGTGGGAGCTCCTGCAAGCCAAGTGCTTGCAATCCATAAAGCACAATCTGCATCTGGGCTTGAGAGGATGTGAGGTGCTGCAGTTCATTAGTGAGCACAGCTGCACATGGAATGGGAATTCCAGGTTTTGGGATGGTTTTGGAGCCCGTGGGACTGAGCCAGGGTGGTGGCACAACTGGCTGTGCTTTTTTAGGGACACAGATGCTTTCAAAGGCAGTTGTGCACCTTGAGCTGTCGAGTCCACGACCCAAAGGATGTGTTTTTGTAATGACCTGTGGGCTGAGGCCTGGGAAACAGCACAAACATTTACACCTCTCACCTAAACCTCAGCCACTAAAGAAGTAAAAAATCCCCAAAAGTCACCATGCCAAATACAGCTGCATTTCACATTTTGCTTCCCAGCCACAGGGAGCCAAAGCTGACCCAGCAGTGAGCTCTGAACAATGAAACCAAATAAAAAGGACAAGCTCAAACCAAAAGTACCAGCAGCAAGCAGTTAATATCTAATTCTAAACTGGAGTTTCATTTCTTGGAAGTCATGTGGGAGCTGTCCCCTGCACAGAAGGTTACAGAGGGCCTGGATGTGATGTAATTGTTCTGGCACTGACAACCTGCTGTGACCCAGCTCTGCTGGATTAGTTCATTCACTACAACTGAGGGGCTGAGTTCATCTCCAGGGTTGCCCAGATTAGGGCATAGAACTGGAGAGAAATTCCTCGAAACTCAGGCTCAGTGCTCCTCCTATCACAGAAAAATTGCTCCTTATCAGTGGGGTGAGGACCTGCCACCTCAAACGTGTTGTTTTTTGAATCCTGCCTGAGTTGGTGGGGAAGGCTGAAGAATGATTTAGGATTAGTTGTATGAACAAGGCCATCTCCATTTTCACTGTCAGCTGGTAAAAATTTGGTTGCTCATGAATATATTACCCAAATGAAAATACAAAAATTTAACTATTTTCCTTTTGAGGCCATTTTTTTTTAATACTCAGATGGAAATATGTTCACTCAGCTGGTGAAGTGTAAAACAGAAAAGCACAACCAAGTTGTAGTGACTTGACTTTGCCTTGCACAAGCAGAGGTGAGTATTTGAAAACAAAATTTAAAGTTTTTTTGTAATGGGAGCCTGACTTATACACTGAACAGAATTATTCTAATGCCTGAATCTCCAAATTTTGTTCATTTGCATTCTCTGCCATTTGCTCTGTTCCAATGGGTCACAGCAGGATCATATTTAGAATGATAATAAACTCAAAAAGGCAGAAATTGTGAGCATTTGGTATTCATGGAATGGAGAAATGATAACTGGTACTTTCAATGTAACAATTTGAGATGATGCAACTTTTCCAGACAGGACAGAATCACAGAATATTCTGAGTTTTCCATCAGAAAATGTTGATTCAGTGGAAACTTATTGGACTATTTCTGGTGGATCCTTGAACTCTCTCTATGCTGATGTGAAATGAATCCTGTTTAATTGATGCTGTGGATGGCTTATTCTTGCTCATTTTCTCCTGCAGCTCAGGAAAACAGTGGGTTCACTTTTGGCTCTCTAGGGCTGTGCTGGTCAACATGAAGGCACAGCTTACTTTTAACAGGAGTTTTAAGTACTGGAGCTCTTTCTTCACTCCAATGAAGCTCCCAGATGTGAGCACTGGGTTGTGAGTGCCCCGTCCCAGCTCAGTGCGGTTTATTTCCCTGCATTCCCCCTCAGCTGACAGGACCAAGTGTGTATAAATTGGATTATTGCCATTTACATCACCAGAGCCTTCCTCTGGCAAGTGGCTCCTGTGCATCCTGGGAGTCTCACTGTGCATCCTTCTGCTTCCAGGACAGCCTCTCCTGTGTCTCCACTGCCCTCAGAAAGAAACTCCTGATCACACTGGCTTGGCAATCTCAGCACAGTCATGTCGCTTCTGTCTCCAGACTTTGCTCTTTTCTATGTCTGTTTAATACTGTAGCCAAAAATCCCCTTCTTACTTGTAAATTTACTGATTTTTAACCTCACTTGGGATGTCTGAGGCTCTCCCTTGCCCTGCTGCAGTGCTGGCTGCTTTTGCCTCTCCCTAATTCCCTGTATGGGACAGCAGAGCTGCTGTGCAGCTTTCCTGGGCCTCATTAACTCCTGCTCAAGTCTCATATTTCAGATGCCAGTTACAGGCTTTGGTCATAATCTTCAAAGTGGTTAATGGATCAAGCCTTAGCTACATTAAAGGCTGAATTTTGATCTGTGAACCATCATGACAGCTGCATTTCCTTGGGGCAATGGAGATTACAAAGCCCAGGAGGAAGTGTATGAAAGGGAGGAACGAGGTGATCCTAACTGAGGGAAGCAAGGGATGGGAAAAATATTCAGAAGATATTGCACAGATCCAGATATTTCCAACCTGAACCACTCCAAACAGTAATTTTCCCCTGCATCAGAGCAAACAGACCTCAGCACCATCCTTGAAACAAATCCTCAGTACATTTTTCAGCCACAAGTTTTGCTTTAAACGCAAAGTTCTCGAGCAGCCAAGTGCTAGGACATCTTTTCTCCCTTGTCCTCAGACATGTGTCTGCATTCATAGAATGCCCCAGCGGTAAGAGATTGTCTGGAAGCAGAACCAACAACAAAAATTAATGCAAAATATTCAAAAAGAAACAATGAGATACAGATGAGGAGCCTCTTCTTCAAGAAGGACTTTCTGTGATGCTGCTGCTGGATACAGTGCACCGTTTACTTCTGAAGATAAACCAGAGCTTTTCATCCCCATTCTGGGCTAAATGAGTGTATTTCAGGCTCAGTGTTTATCCAAACACAAAGGTCCCACTGGTTAATCTCCCACGGAGGTTTCAACCAGCCCAGTGAAACTGGTATAAACACTTTGTAAAGGCTATTCGTTTAGTTTATGTCAGCTTGGGATGTGTTTATGGCAACCCAAAATAAGCTATTCTTACTCTCGACTACAAATGTCAGCCAACATCTTGCACCGATTTTGGCTGCCCTGATTTAAAATAGCAGCTCAGTGTGAAGGAGCCTGAGCCGGGAGCTGCGGTGGAAGCTCAGCCTGGCACAGGGCACGTCCTCCCTCTCGTGGCGGACTCGGGGATCCCCAGCCCCAAAACCGATTCGTTCCTGCCGGGCAGGGCACGGGAGAGCCCCGAAAACTGATTGATTCCTCTTTCTCGAGCCATCCCTGGCAGCAGGGACAGGAACCCGGCTGTTATTTCTGTGTCCGAACATTTCGAAAGGCAGCTTTATAAAGGGAGAATTGCAAAATACTCGAAGCGGTTCATTTGACAAACCGAGTTTGTAATCATTTTGGAATAAAGTAACTGCGAAATTACCAGTAAATATTGATGGTAAAGTCACTGTAGAATTGATGATGTACTGGCTGCTGGTATAGAATCCCAGAATCCCAGACTGGTTTGGGTTTGGAGGGACCTCAGAGCCCATCCAGTGCCACCCCTGCCATGGCAGGGACACCTCCCACTGTCCCAGGCTGCTCCAAGCCCCAATGTCCAACCTGGACAATGCCAGGGATCCAGGGGCAGCCACAGCTGCTCTGGGCAGCCTGTGCCAGGGAACAATCCCTTCCCAAAATCCCATCCAGCCCTGCCCTCTGGCAGTGGGAAGCTATTCCCTGTGTGCTGTCCCTCCAGCCCTTGTCCCCAGTCCCTCTCCAGCTCTCCTGGCTTCACATTGCCATAAGGACTTCAGTCCTGCCATCCCAAAGAAATGCAATTGCTGTGATTATTTTCCTGGCACTATTACCGGGTTTTTTAATTTAAAACGTTGTCTAGAAAGGCTGGGTGCCAGATGAGTCCTCTGCTCTCATGCTCCACCCTGCCAGGGCAGAGTTCTCTGTTACATTCAGGGACAGCAGGGTGCTCAGAGGGCTGGAGCAGCTCTCCTGTGAGGAAAGGCTGAGAGATTTGGGATTGTTCACCAGGAGAAGAGAAGCTTCAGGGTGACCAAATTGTGGCCTTCCAGTGCCTGAAGGGAGCTACAGGAAAGATGGAGAGAGATGTAACAAGGGGGAATGGCTTCCCAATGATAAAGAGTTTAGATCAGATGTTAAGAAGAAATTCCTACCTTTGAGGGTGGGCAGGCCCTGGCACAGGGTGCCCAGAGCAGTTGTGGCTGGCCCTGGATCCCTGGCAGTGTCCAGGTTGGACATTGGGGCTTGGAGCAGCCTGGGACAGTGGGAGGTGTCCCCGCCATGGCAGGGGTGGCACTGGATGGCCTCTGAAGTCCCTCCCAACCCAAACCAGTCTGGGATTCCATGCTTTTCCCATTCCATACTGTGCACATTCCCAAGTGCAAATGGAATCTGGTATCTCCCAATTCCCTCTCATTAGAGATGCCTCTCATTGGGATCCACCTCCTTCCAGGAGAGCTCTAAATAGAGGAGTGGCTGAGGGATGGTGCTGTGCTCAGGAACCAGTGTGAGAAGTGCAGTGCCCTCCAAGGAAATGTGTAGGGAAGAATAAAGAATCCACACAAGGAAGAGGATAAAGAACCCACAGGCTCCTTGAGGAGCCCAGAAGGAAAAGGTGGATGGCAAAGCCTCCTGTAGCACATTTTGGAGAGACACTGGCAGAGCTGGGGCCTGGTGAATGTCAGCTTTGGGTTTGGCTGTGAGCTGCCCTGTGCCTGAGAGCACTGGGCTCCCTCACACAGAGCCAGGCTCTGCCTCATCACCCCTGGGGACTCATGGTCAGACTGAGCCCTGAGAGGAGGAGAGAGGAGCCCTGAATTCCCAGTGATCCTGAGTTCCCTTTGCCACAGTTATTCCCACTGCTTGTTAACTGCAGTGGAGGGTGGGAAAGCACTTCAGGAGAGCATTGGCAGAGGATGGAGCATCTCTTCCATCCCGAGGGCCAAACAGGTCTTTGATGACCTATTATACAGCAAATCCTGACTGTCATTCATTGTCAAGATGGAAACAACTCAGGTGGCCATTTAGCTTTATTCTGGAGTTGCACATTTGCCTTCAGAGTTGGGCTCCTCCCCTCTGCTCCTGGTTTTTCCTCTGTGTCCAGGAGCAGAGAAGTGCCCAGTGTCAGGCAAGGCCAGGTGACAGTGCAGAGATTATCCCTGTTCAAGCCCAGTGCTGCAAGGTAGGCACTGACTGAACACACGAAAACTGGGCAAAACTATTGCAGAGTTCATCTTCTTCACATCTATTCATTCAACCCACTGACAGAGACATTCTGGACATCTTGCTCACATGGTTTGCATTAAAGCATTATGAAATCCCAAATTCTAGTGCCAGATGGTTTTGGATTACTCTGCTTGTGTAAAGGGTTTAATTTGGGTGCACAGAAAATGTAAAATACTCTGGTAATAGCTTTAACAGGACTACACAGCCTGCATTTGCTTTATTCATCAGCCCTGCTGGCTGCCTTCTGCACGTTATATTCCCAGCCATGATGAAACTTCAAAACATGAATTCAAATTTACTGACTTCCCAGAACAGACTCTGCTCTGTAAAATGTTTAAAGGGATTGATGTGAAAGGAAATATTCCTGAAGACCTCTCTGCTGAGAAACCACACGGCGAATAAAAATAGCTCTCTTTTTCCAAATACAGGGCTCAGGAATGCCTGAGCCTAGGTCCTGAGTGCAGAGAGGGAAAAGGGGGAATGGGGAAAGGTCAAGCATTCAGCTGTTGCTCCTGCCAGGAGCTTTCTGCTTGCTTCACTTGATGAGCTGAATGAGCCTTTTAGCTGCTTTTAACAGGGATCACATTTTTCAGATGATCTTTTCTTGGTGGAACAGATGAGCACCAGGAGTATAAATACAGAGTTAACTTGAAATGGGATCTGTTGGAATTCACACATCCCGTTCTCCGTGCTACAAACAGGGTGAAAAGGGCCCTTGCACTTTCTGGATTTCCTCCTGCATGGACCACTGTCACATCTTGTACCACGGGACTCTGCCTGCTCATTATTCAGATATAGAATTACTCCCCTGATCCAGTCACACTCCCCAGTGCAAAATTAGACCAGTGGCTTTCTAGGATATGAAATGAAGCTGGGTTGTATTTTAAGAGAACTCTCTAAAGTTACTCCTCAAACAGGATGTGATTTTAGTTTGTTTCAATTCATTTGAGTTGAGGAAGCCAGTGAGTGGCTAAAGAAAGTCTTTATCTCAGTATCCTCTTTTGTTTTAGAAATAAATTGCTTGTTTTCAGAGACAAGACAAAAATAAAGGCATGACATATGGACAGTGGTCTTGTTCTCAAGAAATAACAGGAGGAAGGCTGATTTGTACAGAGGGATTCCCCTGGCTCTGCTTAACACCTTTTATCGGCTTTCACTCACCCTTTTTCCACAAGTATTTTCCCCCTGACTTTCTATATAAAACCCAGAAAGAGAGATGTCAAACAGAAAAACAAGCCAGGAGTTTTAGATTTGATTTTGACAAGTTTAGTATTGCCAAGGAGTCTGTGTTTCCACTTGTACTGCAACACAGAGACAGAGCATCACTGACTTGCAATTCATCTGATCAGTTTCCAAGTACTCTACAATAATTACTTGGAGCCGTTTTTCTATCAAGTTAGTCTTTAAAAGGGAAGGGGAACAAAGCAAAACTTGGGCGTTTTGCAGGCTGTGAGATGCCCACAGCAGAGTGGACTATTAGAGGTGTACTCCTGACTGTGGACACTGATGTCTGGTGCCCAGCCCAGGTCTCCTCAGCTGCAGCACCTCGCCGGGGCAGCTGAAGTCGCTGCTGCTGCCGGCTCAGCGTGCACGGACACGGAGCAGGCAGGGAGCTGGAGGTGGGACATGCCCAGGGGTCACTCCCGGGGATGCCACGGGTGTGCACAGGGCTTGGCACGGCTTCTCCTGGGCTGGAGTGAGTCAAAGCCCTGGCTGGAAATTAGAGTGAACCTCAGGACGCTGGGATCTCACTGTGGGGAGGCAGATAGAAAGCTGGACATTGCCTGCAGCTGCAGGACACATCTGAAGGGTTTTTAGGATGTGTACTGGCAGAAATGCACTGGAGCAGCCCCTGTTTCAAACGAAGGATCAGCACGGAGACACTGGCGTGAGAAGTTTGCTACATTCCCTAAAACCGTGGTTAGTCTGTGCTGTATCAGTGTCACTTTTTAAAACGGGAAGGGCAGAAGTTCGCCTGTTTTCCTCAGTCCCATCTCTCCCACTGGCTCCCTTGTCCCTAGAGGCAGTCCAAAGACTGACAGGGTACTATGGATTATTCACCCGTGTTTTCCTCTGGAAGGCTCTGAGGTGGGTTGTTCAGGACTCTCCCAAATTTTAATAATTTTCATACATTTTTTAAGATTAATGTGTCCCCCCACCTGGTGAGACACACTCAGTTGACATTGAGACAGCCTAATAAAACTGATTCAGCAATTTCCAAGGATGACCCTTGGCTCAGAAGTTCCTGTGACTTTTTTCCTGGTAACTCCAGGGCTCCTGTGCTTCAGGGTTAGGACCTGCTGACAGTTCTGGTCATTCCTGACTCCTGAGTGTCCCACATACAGAGCCTCTGGAAATTAAGCACATACATATCACCAGCTGGGAAAAGGTTCTGTGACCTGTGTGGCATCACACCTGAGATCTGTCACACTGACAAGGACAGAATTCAGTTACCCTGGACAACCTTTGGTTCTCTGAGCCATGAAATTGTCCTTTCCCTTTCCTGTAGTCTCCTTGTGCATCTCCCAGCTTTTCCAACAAGGTAAATGCTCCATTAGCAAGCAACCCTGATTGACTCTAAGGAGGCAGGGAAAAAGCAGCACTGAATTATTTCACTGAAAGCTGTTGTAATTCTGTCCACGAGGTTCCTAAATTGAGGCTGCAAAAACAAACTTAACCCTAGCGTGTCCCAGTTTTGATCTGTGTTCTAATGTATTCTAATAACTGCATTTTCTGGATGAGTTTTGTCTAGGAATTCAGATACTTCACCAACATTCTGCAGCTGTAGCAGTGCTCAGGTGTGAGGAAGAATTAACAATTTTATTCACCAGCACTAATGGACTGGCCCAAAGCCCCCTTCCTGCCTTTGTAGCAGGAGGTTCCATTTCATTCAATGAAAATTTAATGGAATGCTCTTAGACATTCCCTTTATACCCATACAGGTGGCCAGGAGGTGAGGAACAAGCTATATGATTTAAATTTTTCCTTCAGCTTGAAAATCTGCCCAGCCCCACTTTGGGGAGGCATCAGACCCAGTGACCCCAGCAGAGTTCCAGCCACCCCACAACACATTCCCTGCAGCTCAGATCTCTGCTTCCAACCCAGCACCCCGAGTTTTCATTACTCAGTGGAGTTCCCTGCCCACAAACCTGCTCATCAGGTTGGCTAATGAATGTTTGTTTCTGAATGCTGCAGTGTCAACGTTACTCACTGCATGAACCCTGGGAACAATGGAGGGAGCAGCCAACACCCAAGGTCATTCCCAACTCCGAATAAGAAAATACATTCCTGAGGTACTTTCCATTTGTTATTGCTTCTATCACTTTTCCCAGGTTGAAGCTGACTGAGAGCTGCTTTCAGGAAAATAATAACCATGGCCAGAGTAGATAATGTGTTTTATCCTGGTATACACTGAAGACAAAAATAAGTGATAATTTCTGAAAAAATAACATCTTCCTTCTGTAAAGAAAAGAAATCAAATAATTCTATTTATTCTTCAGTTTTCAGGGACAGCTGATATTTCTCCTAATTTCACACACAACCTCCTTTTCCCTATCTTTTGCTAGATAGCAGTATTATGCCATTTTCAGGCTCCCATGGATAAAACGTCCTTCTAGATGCTCCTTTCATTAGTGTGACTAACCTTGGAGACAGATATTTATGATATAATGATGACTAGACTGCCAGCTGCCTGAATCTTAAAGGAAGAATTTTTTAAAGAAGACTTTAATAGGAAGCATGCCTGTTAAAGCTGGTGATAGTATGAATAATATGAGTCTCAGGTGAGTTATTGCATATTTAACTACTACATTACCAAAATAGTATGGCAGTGAGGAAAAACAAGCCCCACTTCTGAGCAATGACAGGCTTTATACTCCATTTTATTGAATAACAAACGCTGGAACCAAATGCCATCCTTCTCTTAGGTGACTCTATCTGTTTTTATAGTGTTTACATGAACTCCAAACCAGTCCTATATAATATATATTGTACCATACCTCAGGAATTAGGGATGGTTTGAAAGCCCAGTGGCTGCAGCTCTGAAGTCCATACACACAATTTGATAAACTCTGCAAATACACCAAGCCCTGATTATCTTCTTCTGGGGAGGTGGCTTAAAAAGGGTGAGACAAATCATTATAAGTTTATGTAATGCAGACTCAGGTATAACAAAATATTAAAGATTACTCACTGCAAACACTTTTAGACATATAAATTTCTAGAGTTGTGGCAATAAACCAGGTGCTTGAGCAGTATTTTTTTTT
>WEIU01004886.1:86457-106252 GCA_013389925.1 Aegithalos caudatus | reverse complement strand
GCTCGGTCTCCTGGCGGGGGCTGGTGGGCGGCGGGGCCGGGGCCGCGCTGCACGTGGCCGCCTGGGCGTGGGGAGGGGGAGCCCTGCTGGCCCTCCCGCCTGTGAGCCAGCGAGTGTGGGATAAAGAACGTCCTGTGAGACTGGGGACTGCGGAGAACAGACCGGAATAAAACCCTTTCTTCATTAAATTGTTTTTTTTTTTATTTTTTCTAATTTGAGTCCCCGCTAAAGTCCCGTCGGCGGGGCCGCGGCCCGCACACCACGTGGTTCCCCACGTGTGAGGCGCTGCCGGAGACGAGAGGGTCGAGGTGTCGCAACTGTTTGCTCCGACCACAGGCACGGATGGTGGCCTGCTCTAAATCCAAATGTGACCTATAAATGGATAGGAAAAACAGCCTGTGCCATCTGCAGATCGCGGGCTGTGGGGCGGCCTTTTATTTGAGTTCCTGTCGGGCGTAGTTCTCAAGTAACCGCTGTTAGTCATTTAGGAGCCAGCATTGTCACAACGGTTTATTAAACCTAATGGTGAGCTCTGGTTTCCTGTGTGCACTCAATGTGATCCCATTGCCACGCTGCACTGGGGTTGCCTAGTCCGTGTTTCCTTCTTCAGTGCAGACTTGCCTAGAGAAGCAATCCTGCAGCCGTCCTCAAAGTGAAGAGGTTAAATAAGTTCACTAGGGCTGTGCAACAGTCCTGAGAGTTACAGGTTTAACCTGCCATTTAAACTAACTTCGTTCATGTCTAGGCTGAATGTTATGTTTAAAGCCTCACATGTTGCTCGTGGTGTTTAAGTTTAAAATTCCTTACACAAAGACATAAAAATTAAAGGGGAAGATGGTAAAATATGCGTATTTGTTCAATAGGGTTTATCCCTTTCCCCATGAACTGGTATGGATAGACAAAAAGTACTACTGAGTCACTCCTTGATGAACTTTTGTTCTCTTTCTTGTTTGTGTCAACATAGATAGCCAAGAATGACTTGTCTGAGTGGAGTCATCATGTCCTTTTGTCCTGGTTTCTGTCCCCTCTCGAGTCTTAGTTAATGCTCAGCAGTCCTGGGTCAGCTTGGCTGTGAAGTGTATTGAGGGGTCCCAGATGGAGCAGAGGGATTGGCTTCTCACTTCGGCAGCTTTCCTCGAATTTTCAAACTAGTTTATTTCAGAATTGGGGTGTTGTTACCTCTTGGTCAGAATACTTAATTTTGTATTTTGTGCTTAGTGAGAACAGAAGAGGGAGACGGGAGCATCCCTAACTCTGCTGTAGCAGGCTTACAATGTGGAAATTACCTGCTAAATACTGAGTGGCTTTGGTGACACTCACGTGTCCTGTGTTCCTTGGGAAATAAAAAACTCCTCACAGGTGGTATTTCTTGTTAAATGAGTAATGCTTTGACTTCTCTTTTGAAACTAAATGCTGGATTATGATTAGCAGGCTTTTCTGCCTTTTCAGAGGACAGCAGAGCTGTGCTTCCTGTCACGTTGGGGTTTCCTCACGTTCAGGTGTGGTGCCGTGGGTTGGTCGCAGCAGCCTGGGAGGGCCCTGCCGCTTTCCCAACCGTGCCTCTGGCAGAGCTGCCTCGCTGGAGGGCTCTGCTGGCTCCAGCAGTGCCTTTTATCTGCCCTGGCCTTTGATTGAAGGAGTGAAGTCCTGCTGATAGCGGCTGCAAGTGCTGTTTGTAGGTCAACAGAAGCGCTGAAGTAGAGTGAAGAGAGTTGTTCCCGTTCTGTTGGATCCTAAGGAACTGCTGGTATCCAGAAGAATCCTGAGTAATCTCAGAGGTGAAGTTCAGCTTCCTTTTTACTATGAGGAGCCCAGGTTAATTCTATTTTAGTTTGTTAAAACGGTTTCTTTGCAGGGCATCTAGGCTAAAAGCCATAAAATGAGGAGTGTTACAGTGGAGCTTTGTGGCAGTTTTTAATATCATCGGGTCTAGAAGGGCTACTAAAACTGAGTTGAATATTGCTGAATCTTGTGCAGGAAGGCTGGAGATTAATAGTGCCTCTCCTGTTCGAAGAGTCTTTATTTAATATGTTTTAACTGCAAAGCAATTTGACTGAAAGACAATCTTCACATTCAGAGTATGAGACAGGAAATGTGTCAGAGGTGTCTCCTACAACTAGGAGAATCACTGAGAAACTCCCACTTAAAATTTGGTGCTCAAGTTTCACTCAGAAACTTCAGATGTGACCTAGGAAAGTGCTGTGGTGGCACAGGAATCTTTGTCATCAATCCCTGCTGTTTAGGGACTGATGTATGGCCATCACACAGAACAGAGACTAAAATTCATTCTTAATAATGTTTCAGCTTCCAGCCACAGTTACAGAGGTCTTTAGCAGGAGTTTAGGTAAATGACTGCCTTCTCCCTTTTCTAGAAAGGTAAGGTTTGAGGTGAGACAGCACAGCTAAAACTTGAGTTTCTGGACAAGTTTTGGGAGCTAATCCAGTAGGCAGTACCTTGCTATATCTTGCAGAATTTGCCCTGTCTCAGAAATGCTAGATGAGGCTGTAGTTGTAATTTGTTTTCCATTACTACTTTTCCTGCCCTGGTGAGGTAAAAATCTGGTTCTTGTATGTAAGAAGGGAGGGGACGATGACACATGGACAGACAGGACAGGCTGCTTTGTGTAACACATCTGAGCTGTGGAAAACAGTGATAGCTGTGACTGAAAACTTTCCAAGAAGACTTAGGTAGCTTTCTTGCAGAAGGCTTACTTAAGGTGGCCTTGATAGATAAAAGGAGCTGCTGGAAACTTGCCTGCGATGACAAAATGGAGGAGTATTGACTAACAGAGAAGTGTTTGAACTTGGGTGGTTTTTACTGTGCTCATTTTTTTCTCTTGGAAGTAACTGAAAACTGTAATGGTGTCCAGAGTGCTTGGAGGCTCTCCATTTAAGGGCTTGTCTTCTGAACCAGCCTTTTCTGGATGTTGCTCCTTGAAGGTGGCTGTTGGCTCTCTGAGAACTGAATCCTTAAGAGTTCACACTGCTGGGGAATTCTGTCCTGTGTTAGGCTTGTTGGGATGCAGGCAGGTAAAACCAGGGTCACCTGCAGCCAGCTCTCGCTGGTGAACCCATTTGCAATTCCAGATCCTTTACAGGAAGGATGCAGAAGTTTATTATGGAAATTTAGCATGGTGAAAAAAAACTTCAGGCAAACTGGATGTGTTTAAGGTATCTGAGGATGGAGCAGCATGCTTTGTAATCACGTTTATATGGCAGCTGTAACCTTGCACTGCTCTTGAGCTTGGGGTGGAAAAGGGGCCTCTGAAGATAGAGGATTTTAAATCTCAGTCTAGGATTCTTACACAGAGAGTGGTGTTTGATTTTACATTTTTGGTTCTGTTGTGTAATCTTTACCCATTTTCTGTATAGCATAGGAGGAGAAACTTGAGGTTTCTTTAAATGGGCCAGTTAGAAAAAACTCTGAATCAGATGTAAAACTTCTCTTTTGACATTCCTTTGGGGCAGTGAGCAGTGAGCTTTTGTCCCTCGTGCAGCTCCTGAGCCGGACTGGCAGAAGGACAGACAGGCTGTAGGTTGCCATTAATGTTGGTATAAAAGCTCCCCCAGTGTGTGTCTGGAGCAGGTCTGGCTCACCTGTCAGACATTTGTCTTTCACCATGTGTTCCCTGGCTGCTTCTGTGGTGCTTCCTGTGGGCTCTGCCAGCAGGGCTCAGTCTGTCACCTCCTGCTGGAGGCTCTTCAGATGTGCTGCACTTCTCTTACAGCTGGTGCACACTAGTTTGCTCTTCTTAATAGATCTAATGTTGCCATTTGATAATGCTTTAATGTGAGGACTGTTTGAAAGAGTTGTAATGAAGTGAAGAATATATATATAAAATTCAGAGACCCCATCTTGGCCCTCTTGCAAGTGAAAAGCAGCATCCAGTCTGGTGCCTGAGCCCAGCTCCTGCAGTTGGCTGTGCCTGTGTTTTTCCTGTTCTGCAGTGTCAACACGGTTGCTATGAAAACAGGCATAAACAATGGCACAGTGAATGCCAGCTGCTGCCAGCAGAGCAGGCAGTGCTCAGCCCTGGCTGTCCTCAGAAGAAGCTGGAAATCTTGAACGCTGAAATGAAGCAGAGAAGACTGAGTTCTGTGTGAAATCAATGAGTCTCTTTAAGTGCTCCAACAACCAGTTGTTTTAACTTTGTTTAGGTGTGTCTAAGGTCTTCTTGCAGATTTTCACTCCAGAACTTCATGTTGAGGGCAAAAACCATCATCTGGTCCAACTGGAAGTTAGATATGAGATTACAGAAATGACATGCTAGAGTATGTACCTCTTGTATTTTAAATTCTCAGCCATCTACTGTGGTTGGAATAACCACTTCTGTGCAGAAGGCCATCAGAGAGGAACTGTTTGGAGGGAGGAGTGGACAAAAAAACACAGTAAATTCATGAAACACTGAAGTACTTTGGAAATAGCTAAATAACAATTCATGTTTAGATGCACACTCTGTATTTAAGAGCTAAATGTCAGGATGCTAATTCTGGTTCCTTCTGGAGATCATGTGTTGTCCTACTGCTCCTGTAGTGGATTTCTTCAAGACTCAACTTCTGGGATGTTGCTGTAATCTGGGATTCTGGTGGTCTGGGAGGAGGGGAATCATTCTGTAACATGAGTAAACTGTAGGGTTACAGGGGGATTACCTTGAAGGGGGTATCAGGTAAAACTCCAGACATGCCAGATAGTGATTCTCCTTCTGTTAGATAAAGTATATGATTTGGGAGAGAGTATGTGAGGTGTTTAAACTTCAGGAAATTTCATCAAAACAAAGCTTGACGTGTGTATTTTTAGACCAGTGTACTTAAAATATGTGCTTAAGCACGCTTTAAAAAAGACTCATTTTAAGTGTGTAACTTCCTTGTTCTTTTCTTTCTGCCTCTGGAAGTGTTGTGTGAGTGTTGTGCAGCTCAGGGGAGGTGTGGCAGTGTGAGCACAGTGTGGATGGAACCTGCCCATCCACCGTGGGCTGTGCAGGCTGGCTCTGCTCGTGCAGTGCTGACTCCATTCCAGTGGGCAAAGCAGGGATCCTGCTGTCAGAACTGCCTGTCTGGTGCTTCCAGAGCAATTCTAAGGATATTTTTCCCAGTTGGCAAGTGTCTGCTGTATTAACATCTTCAAACATTTTATTTCATGTATACCTGGAGTGGAATATGCATTCTGAGCTATAAGTTAATTATAAGTTGGAGTTTTGCTTTTCAGAGTTTAACTGCTGTTTAGGTCATAAAAGATCTAAAATCTTCAAATGTTAAGCTAAAGGGCTTTTGAATGCTTTAGGTTTAATACTGCCTATTCTTACCCTTGTCTTCCAGTCAATAGAGGTAGTAGCTGCCAGGCAAGTCCTTCAAGAGAAAGTGTAACAACTACCAGGAGGATACTACTTGTAGATCTTAAGTAACTGGCTTTTGAGTTTAGCTCTCAGCAATAAGGAAGAAGGTGCTTTACTGAAGGGGATAATGACATTAAGGCTGCTACTACAATAGTTAAAGTAATTTCCCTTGTCTTTTCCCCTTTCTGTGAACATTTTGTAAGTTCCTGAAGTAAAGGGTGGCTACAAAATAATTAGAGGATAGCTCTCTGTTCAAAGCTGTCTTACTCAAAGCAAGGCAGAGGGAAACTTTTATCCTCTGCAGTGGTTTCAGTAGTCATGATCAGATACTGTACAAGAAAGGGGAGGTGAGAGTCCTATATGGTTTGCATTGCCTTTGCTGAGGGGCTGGGAAACCTCTAAATGTCTCACTTCAATGTAGCCTTTGGCTGGGGGAGCAGAAGGTGCTCAGAAATGTCTTTCTTGTTCAGACAGGTGATCTGCAGCCATGAGCAGCAACGAGTGCTTCAAGTGTGGCCGTACTGGCCACTGGGCCCGGGAGTGCCCCACTGGGATGGGCCGTGGCCGTGGGATGAGGAGCCGTGGCAGAGGTGAGTGCTGGCTGGGCTGGGCTGTTTGTTTGGACAGCAGATCTCCAGCTGGCTGCTGTGTGTCCCCAGTAAAACAGGCTCTGGCAGACACCCAGGGGAAGAGGTTGAGACTCAAAGTGGTAATAAGAACCAGGAAAAGTTACTTCTACCTAAGAGTTTTCACCAGGAACTCTGAGAGTGAAGCAAACTTGACAGTTCAGTTTGTGATTGATTCTTAAAAATATTTTGAACTTAATGCTTAACGCCTGTTTCTTTTCTTCTACCCATTTCAAGCAGGCTTCCAGTTCATGTCTTCGTCTCTGCCGGATATCTGTTACCGCTGTGGTGAGTCTGGCCATCTTGCCAAGGACTGTGACCTTCAGGAGGATGGTAAGGATCACTAAATATTCCATCTGTTCAGTGCCACAGGCAGAGCTCTGTGGCTGAGGAGAAGGGTGCTGGGATTCCCTGGGAGTGAGCCGTGTATGTGCCCTGTTCACAGCACACTGCCCCTCACGCTACCAAGGTTTTATAGTCTTGTTTGGTTTGTTTTTCTTATTGTGGAAGCCTGCTATAACTGCGGTAGAGGTGGCCACATTGCGAAGGACTGCAAGGAGCCCAAGAGGGAGAGGGAGCAGTGCTGCTACAACTGTGGCAAGCCCGGGCACCTGGCCCGCGACTGTGACCACGCAGACGAGCAGAAGTGCTATTCTTGTGGAGAGTTCGGGCACATTCAGAAAGACTGCACCAAAGTGAAATGCTATAGGTAAGGAGGCAGCTGCGAGAGGCACCTCGTGTGCTGGCTGCATTCTGTGTCTGCTTTTGGTTAGGAAATACAGTTTGTTTGAACAGTTACCCGCTGTTGTTCAAAATAAGGCTTAAAGGCTTATTAGCGAGGTGGAGTACAGATCCCCTGATGTATCTCTAGATGGTCACCCAGTGCCACCAGCACACGCAGCTGTTGAGTCATTGGAGCTGTACAGGAGGGCTGGTGTCCTTTGGCAGAAGGTAGGTGGCTGTAGCACAGAGCTGGGTACCCTGTGTCTTCTGCCAGAGCTAACAAACCCCAGCTGTAGTGCCCAGCTGACTGGCACAGCCAGCCCCTGCAGGAACACACTGAAGATGCTTTGGTTATGGGAACAGTGAATAGAAGTGGGTGTTAAATGGGTTTGAAATGCCATCTTCAGAGAGCTGTCTGGTTTTTGAATGCAGTCATATACCAGAAACAGCACGTTCCTGAGAGCAGGATTCTTCACCCCCACCAACATTCCCTTCTGTGGAAGAAGGAGAGAGAACATGGTGTATTGGAGTTAAAACTAATTATTCTCACAACAAGGCCAAACTGAGAGCATAAGCATTGGGAACAGGCAAAACCCAGGACACAATTGGGAAAAAACTCTGCAAACACACAAGGCTGATGTAGAGTGATTCTGGCATATACAGTGATTAATGTGAGTTGATCATTTGGGAGCAGTTCATGGCTCTGCTGAAGACAAACTTGCTTCATGTCAGACAATTCTGGAACAGAAGCCTTGAATGCAGAACTAACGTTGCATGAAACCAGAGTGTAGGCAGTGTCCTGGGCAGAGTAGGATTGCTCCTGTGGGTGTTGTGGCTGTTCTGACACCAGCTTTGCCTTTGCAGGTGTGGTGAAACTGGCCATGTAGCCATCAACTGCAGCAAGACCAGCGAAGTCAACTGCTACCGCTGCGGCGAGTCAGGGCACCTTGCACGGGAATGCACAATTGAAGCTACAGCCTAATTATTTTCCTTTGTCGCCCCTCCTTTTTCTGATTGATGGTTGTATTATTTTTCTCTGAATCCTCTTCACTGGCCAAAGGTTGGCAGATAGAGGCTACTCCCAGGCCAGTGAGCTTTACTTGCCGTGTAAAAGGAGGAAAGGGGTGGAAAAATCAACTTTCTGCATTTAACTACAAAAATGTTTATGTTTAGTTTGGTAGAGGTGTTATGTATAATGCTTTGTTAAAGAACCCCCTTTCCGTGCCACTGGTGAATAGGGATTGATGAGTGGGAAGAGTTGAGTCAGACCAGCAAAAACCCTCTCTGGGTTACAGGGAAGTGATCCTATGCAGGAGGAAAGAAATTCTGGAAGTGTCTAAACTTCCTCATAACTTTTATTTTATTACAATGGCCTTGGATTGTCTGACCTCAGTAGCTGTTAACACCAAGTGATATCTGCATCAGGCCCTACCTAGAGCATATAGCTGAGTGGGAGTAAACAAACAAGATGCACATGCCTGTTAATGGCCATGAGAGAGAGAGAGAGAAATCTGAAATCTAAAAGTAACAGTAATTCAGTCAGTGAATGTTAATGTTGGAGATACAGAACGCAACGGGAAACTTTTGAATAAATATCTCAAAGTCAATCTGAAACCCAGACATCAGTGCTCATAGCATAAACAATTTGGAGCTATTCAGGAGTTGCAAATAAATGCATTTTCACAGAAATCAAGATGTTATTTTTGTATACTATATCACTTAGACAACTGAGTTTCATTTGCTTGTAATCGGTTTTTAAAGTAAGATGGTAAGAGCAATTGAAGTCCTAGAACATAGAAAATGTAATTTTAAACTATCAATAAAGCTGGAGGAGGAAAGGGAGTTTGGCTAAAGTTCCTTTTGTTTATTTTTGGTTTTCCTGTACACAGTGCAAAACAACTTATTAAAGGGGTATGTGGAGGTTCAGCTTGGCCTTTTCTTTTGTGCTGTCTCATGTTAAGGTCCTGTCTGCACGTGTTGGTGGGAGTGGGGGCTGGATGGGGGCTGATTGCATCTGTGCTGCTGCAGTTCAAGCATTGAATGGAAAAACCATTACAAGAGGAGGCTGCTGGAGGTACAGGGAGTTCCAAACTCTGTGTGGGTCCGTTCTGTCCAGTGGTGTTTGGGCTTTCAGTAAGAACTTAAAAGCATCTGCACTTGCCCTGTCCCTTGGTGGTTGTTATGTGTTGGTTCACTGAGGGTTGGTGATGGCTGAGAAAGGAGCTGACGGACACTGCACCTTCACATCCACTCAATAAAGTCTTGGCTGGGCAGTGCTTCACCCTGAGGCAGGGCTGGAGAAGGGGTGACCTACCCTTTGGGGTGCCTGGAGTGCCTCTGAGCTGTGCTCAGGCTCTGGCACATCCTGTGCAATCTGCAGCTGGGGGCAGGGATGGTGTGCTGGACTCTGCTGTTCGTAGTCGCGGTCTCCCAAGTGAACGGGAGCTGGACAAGCAAGTGGTAATTTCATACACAACATGGGGAAAAATAAATTCTTCGTACGTTTCATGATCTTTTTCATTAATACTGAGACATCTCATTTGTAATGGGAGACACATGGAGTGGTTACAGAGGAGAACTGTCCATCGGGAACTCAGTGACAGGACAAGGGGAATGGGTACCAACTGAAAGGTATTGGAGCTGCTTTGCTTGTGAGGCTGGGCAGGCCCTGGATCCCCGGCAGTGTCGCAGGCCAGGTTGGACGGTACTGGGAGCAGCCTGGGACAGGGGCGGGTGTCGGTGCCACGGCAGGGGTGGCACTGCAGGGTCCCCAAGGTCCCTTGGCTCCCGAACCCCTCCATGTTTGCCCGCCAGCCCGGGGGCGCGCGTGCGCAGCGCGGAGTAACCCAATCTGTGCCAGCGGGGTGCGCATGCGCACTGGGGAGCGGAACCGGGTTCACTTCCGGGGCGGAGAGCGGCGGCGGCCACGGCGCGTTCGACGGGACTGAGGGGCCGCGGGATACAGCGGGACCATGGTGAGTGTGGGGCTGAGGGATACAGCGGGACTATGGTGAGTGTGGGGCTGAGGGGAACAGCGGGACCATGGGCAGTGTGGGACTGAGGGGCTGCGGGGCACGGCGGGACCATGGTGAGTGCGGGGAACAGCGGGACCATGGGCAGTGCAGGGCTGCGGGGAACAGCGGGACCATGGGCAGTGCGGGACTGAGGGGCTGCGGGATACAGCGGGACCATGGGCGGTGCGGAGCTCCGGGGCCGCTCGGCACTTGTCCCCTGCACGGCGAGGGGCTTGGATGGGGCCGCTGAGGCACGGCGGGGCCGGGGCTGACCGAGCCGCTGTTTGTGTCTTGCAGGCTCGCAACGCGGAGAACCCGCTGTGAGTGCGGTGTGAGTGCGGTGTGAGCGCGGTGTGAGTGCTGCCGGGCCCTGCATCACGGCGCCGCTCCAGCCCTGGGTCACCGAGGCTGCTGCCGGAGCTGCTGTCACACATCCGAGGCTGCTGGCCCTGACTGTGCCTGATCTCACACGTCTGTGCCTGCTGGCCGTGCCTGGCTGGCCCATAGAACTCGCTGTTCAGCCTCTTTTAAATAACTGACAGTTTAATGATGCTTTTGGGTACTCAGCTGTACATGTGCTGGCCCAGAGGCAGTGGGAGTTGGAGGGCACCTGCACACAGGAACCTGGTTCTGTGGAGCTCCTGTAGCTGTGCTGAGTGGTTCTCTGCAGGAGAGATCTTGCAGCAGTGAACTTGTCCCCCTGCAGCCTGGGGATAAATACACTGAAATATCTTGTAAAGGACCCTTGTGGTTTTAGGCAGATCCCATTTTGGGAACAGAGGTGCCAGGCCAGATAGGAGGAATCAGTCAGCATTACTTTACTTGAGAAATGAACCACTGAGGATTTCTAGTGTTGAGAAGTCATTAGCTGGAAGAGCTGGAGGTGGTCAGTCAATGTGTTCAGGCCTTTGTTTTCTGCAGTCTGTAATAAGTCCATAATAAACATCCAGAGCAGAGCTTGTTCCTGTTGGAATGTGGATTTGTGAGAGTAAATCTGCTTTCTTCTCTTTAGGACCGCCTTGGCAAGATTTCGGCAAGCCCAGCTCGAGGAAGGAAAAGTCAAGGTGAGATGTAAAAGCCCTGGAGGTTTGGTAGCTCAAGCCAGGGACGAATGCAGGCCTCATTCAGAGCCCAGGTGTCCTGTGCTTGACTCCAGTTAGAAGGAAAATATTTCAGATGACTGTATTTCACACTCACATAGCCAGGAAAATTCTCCACTACAGTTTGTCCAAACCTTTTTTACTTTTCTCTTTTATACTGCATATTATGAAGAGAAAAGAGGTTTAATACCTTTTAAGAAAACATGGAGCTTTAAGTAAAAAGGTAGAGCCTTTTAATAAAAGGTAAAACTGTGGGGAAAGGGACAAGATAACTGCACACAAAACCCTAGAAGCAAGATGCTGCATTTGTACGTGTAAGCAAGCCAATGGAATGTGAAAAGAGTTGTGGGAAAGGTACTCTGTATAAACTGAAAAAAAATACATTATTTAGTAGTAGCAATTGAGAAAAGCTTAACCTTAAGGAAGTGGTGTGTGCTGAAAATGGTGAAACTGTCCTGAATGGAACATATGTTTTATTAGAGAGGATTATGGGGTGTATTGAAAAAAACAGGTGAGAGATTTTTGTTTGGGTAAACTGGATTTCAGTAGGTTTTTATAGTCTCTGATAGTTTAAGTGGTCAGGGCTGTAAATCATTATTGTTCTCCACATACTAAAGATCCATGGGAGTAGGAGGCCCTGGAGCTTGGTAGCATAATTTGGCATTAATGGAGCAGTGAAGCCTGTGTGAAATGCTGTCAGTGCCCAGCTGAATTTGATGTGTGCTTCTCTGTCTAACAGGAGCGAAGGCCTTTCCTTGCATCAGAGTGTAATGAGCTGCCCAAAGCTGAGAAATGGAGGAGACAGGTAATGTCAGCCTGTGGATTTTCCAATTCCATAGGAGGCAGAACTTCACACTCCCTGTTTAGACAGCCTGCTTCCCAGGGGTTCCACACTTGTCAGCACCCTGACAGTTAAATCACAGAATATTTTCTAAGGCTGCACAGCTCAGTGTTCAGAGTAGCTCCTACCACGTCAAGTTGCCCCAGGGCCATGTCCAGCTGAGTCTTGAACATCTTCAGGGATTTAGATTCCAGGTTCTTGGGGCTGCTGTTCCAGTGTTTTAGTATCTTCCTAATGATTTCTCTCCCCTTGAATTTAATCAGAATTTCTCTAGTTTCAACTTCTGTTTTATTGCTACTCGTCCTGTTGCCATGCACTTCTCAATCTGGCTGTCTTCTCTGTTCCCTCCACTGATTTAGAAATTAATTTCTGTGTTCTTATTTGACTAGATCATTGGGGAGATTTCCAAGAAAGTGGCACAGATCCAAAATGGTAAGATTTGTCTAATTGTTTTATTTTTTTAAATATCCAGTCATAAACAGTTACAGTAAAAATCCCATTTCATGTGAACTATGTTTTCATTGCATAAATTCTGAAATTCCTCTGGTGTTTCTGTGAGCTGCCTGATTTATTGTTGGGGTTTTTTTTTGCCTCTCTAACAGCTGGATTGGGTGAATTCAGAATTCGGGACCTGAATGATGAAATAAACAAACTTCTGAGGGAGAAAGGACACTGGGAATACAGAATAAAGGAGCTGGGAGGTCCTGATTATGCTGTAAGTGTGCAATGTATTGTACTACATGGTGTTCTGCTTACAAGTGAAGTGACTGCTGAGAAAAATATGTAACATTTAGTAACCCATGGATGGCTTGGCCAGTGTTATTCTTATTCAGCCCCTAAAATGTTTGGCTGTGTTAGAAGAAAGTTTTAAACTCTGTTTATTTTCCAGAGGATTGGCCCAAAAATGTTAGATCATGAAGGAAAAGAAGTTCCAGGAAACAGAGGCTACAAATACTTTGGGGCTGCAAAGGATTTGCCAGGAGTTAGAGAGCTTTTTGAAAAGGAACGTAAGTAAAGAGCAGCTCTTCCAGACATGAATCTGTGTAGAGGAATATCTTGAGTAAAATGCTGTTAGTTTGTTGGGGGGGAGTGCTGGTAACTGCATTTCTGAATGTCTGAGGCCAGCTCAGTGAAACACTGAGCACAGGGAATTAATTAAATGCTAAGAGCACCTTTGGCTGTTTGCAATTAAGGAAATAAAGAAAGGAGTAAACTGGTTCCTACTGGGAATTCCAAATGGTAAGGACTGATGTCCTATAGAAACTTTGCAGCATAACAGGCAAACTTTATTGAGAAGCTGTAAATAGTACTCAGAGTTCAGGACTAGAAATAAATGAAGAAAAAGGGAAAATTTGGTTTACCATAATTCTAGAAGCAGGAATGAGTTTTCATAATGAAAAACTGGACATAAGGGGATGAAACTTTGTCATGGAAGGAATGGGAATTGCTTGGGCCTGAAAGTGAGACACAGACAAATTATGGGAAGTACTCCAGGATGTGGGGGAATATTGGATCATGTAGTGGAACTGGTTTGTGCCGGCCAGAGGGTGACAGCAGCAGCTCCATCGTGCTGGGTGCTGGCTGGCACGAGGCAGCTGTGGGTGCTGTGAGCTTGGGGACAAGCTGGGGACACTCAGCAGGGGTGGGGTGGCCTGGTGGGTGACAGTGGTGTTCCCGCAGCCCTGCCACCCCCGCGCAAGACTCGCGCTGAGCTCATGAAGGACATCGACGCCGAGTACTACGGCTACAGGGATGAGGATGATGGGATTCTGGAGCCCCTGGAGCAGGAACATGAGAAGAAAGGTCTGTGAGATAACAAACCTGCACAGAGCACCAGGAAGGGGTGATGGTGGACTCAGAAGTGACGGCACTTTCTTTCCTTGTGCTTAGCTGTCAGATTTTGTCTGTCACATGGGTATCCAAATAAGCATTTGGGGGAGGTGCTTTAGGGTTGACTTTCATCTTTGCTATTTACTGATTTAATATTTTAGCAAGTCATTCACTGCCAAAGCAAAAACTCCTTCCCCCCTTCCTTTTTCCTGCTTAAGAATGTAGAAGAGTAGGTTGCAGCAAGATCTGTGGAACGCAAGCAGTTCTCTCCCTCCCTTGTGAAAACTGACCCTACCATCTGTTTCCTGTCTCACCTCATTATTTATTTATCCATAAACATAGCTGGTTACTTTCCTGCCAGATTAGAGGGGCCTGCTGGAAACCCTGCAGTCTAGGTGTGTTAATTCAGCCATGTCATCTCTCTTGGAATTTTAACACTTTGTGAATATTTTTTCCTTTGGAGTTTACTCTTTTGCAATAGAAAATACTTATTCATGTTTCTGCTCAGAGAGTTCTCTAGCATTGTTTCTACTGACTTCCCTGGTGAATATACCAGGATTATGATTCCTGAAACTCTCTTCAGAATTCAGCACTGTGTGCCACTTTCTGGGATTTGTGTAGCTCCAATCAAGAGGGCACAGACCACTTTTAAGTTTCCTAAATAGTTCTCTTGGTGCTTCTGCTGAGCACTGGCTGATCCTCCCAGTTATCCCTTCTCCATGGGTGAGGCATTCACAGAATTCAAGGTCATGCCTTGTTGGTTGGATGGTGGGGCAGGGAGGAAGGGAGGCTGAAGGAAATCTTCACTTAGCAGTGTCCTGCAGCAGAGTCTGGAGCCCCAAACCCTGGGAGGGGGAGCTGGCTGCAGGCACTGGAAAGTGCAGGAGGGGAAGTTGCGTGCTGAGAGTCCCAACAGCTCCCACTCAGGGTCCATCCTGCTTGTCTGAAACCTTGCAGTTTTTAACCTTGTTAAGTAAAGTTTTTCTGATATTAAGTATTGAGGAAACTTCTTAAATTGGGGTTCCTCTTCTGTTAGGGAGTCACACACAAACCATGTACCACTGGTTAGGTCTTGCTCTCTCTGGGGGACAATTTTAATGTGATTGTGAGAGTTTGGGGAATGCCTGCTGGCCCCTGTTGCTGTGGGCATTTCCTCCTGCCAAGATGCATTAATCTGGCACCTCTGTAGGACCTTAGGCACTGGCCATGTCACTGATTAAGCTTCTTAGAACTTGTTCTACTGCTCTTATTGTCACTGCTGTAATGGAGATGCAGCAGCCTGGCAGCTTCCACCTGGCAGCAAGCTACAGAATTGGGTTTGTGCTACAAAATAAGAGAAATACCCTCTGAGATGGGAGACTTCTGTGGGTGGTCAGTGTGAGAGCATAGTCATGTTTAATTTACCACATGGTGATCAGCATCCCTACAGCTGCTGGCAGGCTACAGAGCTGTGAGAGCCACTTAGCCTGCTCATGTGACCCTGCTGCTCAGGTCAGAAAGTAGGTTGGTGTTTATCTGTGACACTGGGAGTTTGAAATGTACCCAGATGAAGGCATTAGCAAGTGCCACACTGGGACAGTATGTCAACATACACTGATATATTTTATTAAATACTACATCAAGGTTCTACAAGGGTGTGTTAGTGATGTAGAGGATTTAGGCAAGAAGTTTAAGTCCATTGGAAAAACTCCAGTAATAAGACCATGCTGCTCTGACTGGCTCTCAGTCACACTTGCCATTTTCCTGTGCTCCCCAGTTATAGCAGAAGCAGTGGAAAAATGGAAGATGGAAAGAGAAGCACGACTTGCAAGAGGTGAGGAGGAGGAGGAAGAAAACATCTATGCTGTCCACGAGGAAGAGGTAGGGGATGGCTCAGGTGATGTGACTTCTCTTGTGTCTTCTGTGCTCCCTTCCCATGGTGCTGCCCTGCCACGGGCCTGTCTGCTGCTGTCCTGCCCCTGTCCCCTGCTGACCACTGCACACTTCAGTAAGAATCAGTAATAGGGGAGTGCTCCTGGCTCAAGCTCAGGCAGTGCTGGAGGCTGGCAGGTGAGGACAGACCTTGCACTGCAGTGAGAAACACCTTGCTGTGATGTAAGTGGGAGTGTTTTTGTCAGGGGTGTGTTGGAAACACTGCTCAGTCTGGCTCCTGAGTACAACCTGTCTCAGTAACAGCTCAAGCAGCTTTGGGGACAGGACAATGTCACACTGCCACTCTGTGAGCACCCAAGGGGTGCAGGGCCTTGTTCACCCTTGAATCATGGTGCAGCAGGGCTTTGCTGTCACTGCTCTTGTTTCTTCTCCCTGCTCCCAGTGAGGTGTGGAGAAGGGTACTGGAAACAACTTCTCATTTCTCAGTCTGTATCTAACCACAAGAATAAAAAGGAGGAGTCCGTCAGGTGGAGCTGGTGGCTCCTTCAGTACCTGTTTTATTTGTATTATCCCATGGTTCATGAGCCCAGCTCTTAGGTGTGGACCAAAGCAGTACAGAGCTGTACAGGGAAGTGGTACCTATATTTTTAAAGCACTTGCTGTCTTATTGCTTAGCTGGCTCTTCTGTTCACAGCTTTGCTGTGGCAGCCAGACTTATGGAAGGGGAGGAAATAGTTTTACATTCATGCTCATGCCACAGCAGAGCAAAGGCCATATGAAAAATGGAAGCAGTCGTGTTGAAAATGTCAAGGAGCAGGATCTGCATGTGATCCTTGTGTTCCTTTGGTGCTGGGTCCTCTTCACTCATCCCTGTGTTTGTAGTGTTGCCCATGCTTTGTTCCTTCTGACAAAGCAAGTGAAATAGGGTTTTTTTATGACCTCTGTAGAAAATAAACTTGATGTGATTTTTTCACTTTATAGTCTGATGAAGAAGGTGGCAAGGAGAGAGAAGGTGAAGACGGCCAACAGAAATTCATTGCACATGTTCCAGTGCCAACTCAACAGGAGGTAAGGAATAACAGCACTCAGCTGCAGAGATGCACACTGGCTTTTGCAAGACACATCTTAATTGACATCAGGTCATCAGAAAAAGTGCCCTAAATTTGTGATTTCTGTGACTTGACTCTGCAGCTGTTTAACCCTTTTCACCTGAGAATTTCCAAAACCTTTCTAAGTATTCCATGAATTGGGAAGTGTTGTGGTATAGCTGAGCATCTGAGCTTTCAGCTTCTCAGCTGAGCTGAATCCACCCTATTTCTGTCTCTGCAGATTGAGGAAGCTCTTGTACGAAGAAAGAAGATGGAGCTGCTCCAGAAGTATGCCAGTGAAACCCTCCTGGCACAGAGCGAGGAGGCAAAGACACTTTTAGGATTGTAACATTGCACCAGTGTCCTGGTTTGTAATCCCTCTGAAAGCAACAGGTTCCTAAGTTCTGGTAGCAGTGGGTTTTAGCTCTGAAAGTTTCTTTGGCTGTGGAGCAAACTGCTGGAATTACAGTGGTGTGCAGAAGGAGAACAATCATTCTAATTTCTCCACTGGGATGGTTTGTACTCCAGTGCTGCAAAAGGTCAAACCTTGGTGAGCTTGTCTCTGCATCTGACAGCTGTCTTCAGTGCTTTCATTTGGGAAAGGGTCTGGCACTGGGGCCTCTTACAGATAGAACCACACACAGTGAGCTCCTAAATGCTGGAAGTAACCCATGGTGTTCCCTCCTGTCTGCTCTGTCCTGACTGTAAGTGTGCACATCTCACACTGGGTTTTGTTGAGCTGAGAAGTAACTTACACTGTTACACCTGCTCAGTTTACCAGAATAACCTGGAACCTGTCTAGAGGAGCCTTGAAGGCAGATCTTGTGAGAGACTTTGGAGGAGATTTGATTCTTTCTAAAACACTTGCCATGTCTAAAACCTGTTACCCTTTTTGTGGTTTGTAACTGCCTGGATGAATTGCTTAAATGCTGGATATTCCAGCAGCTACTGTAAAAAACTTTGCAATACCTTGTTCAAGTATTTTTTATTAAAATTTATTTACAACCTGATGTCAATTTTATTCTAGCTCAAAGGATTGTGATGATTCCCTAATGGTAACCAAAGACTGGGATCACAGACATCCATCCCTGTAGGGATTTGAATCTCTGCATCCCCTACTGCTCTTGGCCCGTGAATTCCAGGACAAGAGGCAAGGCAGAGCCTGGTCAGTCTTATGGATGACTGATACTGTTGTACATGTCTGAATGAATGGCTTTTGAAACTGGACATCTGCAGCCATGGAGCATTTCTGTCTAAGGAACATTTATTTAACAGCCAAGTGTGGGACTGTGCAGCATTTCTGGATGCTTTCAGTATTTATCTATTACAATTTATTGTGAATAATCCACTCCAGAACAACCAAAGCTCTAAATTATAGAGACAACCTTTGTGTTACCTGATGCAAGTGATCAAACAAAGAAAAAAAATATAAAAAAAGAAAAAGTGGAAATATCAGCTGCCAAATTAAAACCTTAAAAAAATAAAACCCAGGATAAATCAAAAGCTCAATTATTGGTTGCAAGCAGACAGTTAACATCACAAACACGTTCTTCTCTCTTCCTGTCAGCAGTGCAGCTTTCTCTGCTTTGTAAGAAAGCAGCAAACAATGTCTTTATGGCTTGTAATGAATTGTTGTGGATTTGCTAAACTATATGCTGGAGATAACCAAACTAGACATAAGATGGGGAAAAAACAGCTAATTTTTATGGCCTGATACAGTGTGAGGGCTTGGTAATACCAATGGCAGATCCCTTCACTATATGAATCTGTAAGATAAAAGAAGACATGAGGGTAAAGGCTGATCAGGGACAGAGTGATGGTAACAGAAATACAAAACAATAAATGAAAAGAAAGAAAAAAAACAGGAGTGTAATTACATTAATGTTCAAAGGAGTATGACCAACATCATGATGTAAAAGGCAAGTTTATAAGACAGGGCTGATCTCTGCCAACCAACAGAGAAAAGGAATAAATGCACAAAAATGCAGTGTGTAACTGCAAGGCAGCCTGGCTGCTGCCTGGCCCTGCTGTGCCAGCTCCTCTCTCTGTAGCTCTGAGGGAAGCATTTTCGAGCTGAGTGCTCTTGGCTCGAAAGGGAACAAACTGCACAGTAGTTATTTGCCACAGTGGCCTATAGCAAAACGCCTGTGTCCTGCCAGGCTGTGGAATTCCTGGTGGAGTCAGGGTGGGGAAGCTGCTGTGGCCACAGCCAGGAAGCTGATCCTGTTTGTCCTGGAGGATGGAGCAGTGGGCAGGCTCTGCCTCAGCTCTGGGACGTGTGTGTGGTGCCAGGCTTATGGCTCATGCCATCTCTGGAATGCCTCAGCCCTGAACACATCCAGGGTATAAAACAAGTACTTTATGTACTCTGACATGTCTGCTTCCAGGTTCTGCCCTGTGTGTAATTCTGGCTTCAGCACCAGGGGGATAAACTCTCAGATTGTTCTGTCTGCTGCATCCATTTGGGCCTGCTTTTGTCTCAGAAATGCATTTGTGTTTCATTTAATGCCAGCCACGTCAGTGGTGCAGATGGAGGGCACCTTCCTTGTTCTGTGTCCTGGCCAGCACAGTGTAGTCACTGAAAGATCAGTTTCCCCTCACAGTCAGAGGGGTGGTGAGGAATATTTGTTGGCAGCACTAGGAAATAAGTGGATTTACCTAATCTGCATTAGCAGATGAGCAAGATAAACAGAGACAGCTTTGCAGAGTATCCATTAACTAATGACATTTTGTGCTGTTTGTCTCACTTTCAAGTCTAGCTGCAGGGGTGCAGAGCTGAGGAACTGTGGTGTTTGTGCATGATAGGCTTTTTCCCAAAAAATGAATCACAGAATGGGTCAGGCTGGAAGGGACCACCGTGGGGCATCTGGTCCAGCCTCCCTGCTCCAGCAGGGCCATCCCAGGGCACAGGGGACAGGATTTGTCCTGACAGTTCTGGGGTAGCTCCAGTGAGACAACTCCATGCCCTCTCTGGACAATCTCAGTCCAGACATTTTCAACATGACTGCTTCATTTCTCATATGGCCTTTGCTCTGCTGTGGCATGGGCATTCCAGTACTCAGTCACTGCACAGGGAAGTTCTTCCTGGGCATCAGTTCCTGCCTGTTACTCGTGTCCAAATGGTCGGCACCACCAAGTAGAGCCTGCTTCATCCTCTTGGTCCTCCTCTCAGACCGGGCATGCCCGGCCCCTTCAGCCTTTCCTCGTGAGAGAGATGCTCCAGTCCCTTCATCCCTTGGCCAGGCAGAACCAGATAGAATGTTTCTTCTGCTTTGTTACTAAATTTAAAAATAGTTATCCGCTCGGTCGGAATGTTGTCCTGACTGCTCCTCGCACCGCTGCCAGCCCCGGTGCGCCCGAGGGGCCGA
>WEIU01004886.1:60784-86268 GCA_013389925.1 Aegithalos caudatus | reverse complement strand
CACCCGCCCTGCCCGGGGCCGGGGATGCCCCGGGGATCCTCGCTTTCCCGGGACGGATTTCCCGGGCACTGCCGGCCGGAACGGCTGTCCTGGGGCTGCGGTGCTCCTGGTCTCACAGAGAACGAGGGAAACTCGTTCCGACCGCTGCCGGCAGCTCCTGTCGCCAACAGTTTCTTTAGGGTCAAAAGGGAAACAAAGCTGTTTACATCATTATCTCTGTCATTATATCTATCATATATATAGGCTCAGTTCTTTCCTTTGTGCTCTTTGCCCCCGTAATACTTTTCTTTCTGCTAGTGTTACTCACTGTAAAACTCCCGTTTGTAATCTGTTATCTATACATCTGCTATTTATATGTCGCAAAATTAACGTAAAGAATCTCATCTGCTACAATACCACTATAGTTTCTGTAATTTCATGTACCCATTCACAAAGCCCGGGAAGACTGCTGTACATTTATTAGCAAGCCTTTAGCAGCATCTCTGCAGCAGTTGGGTTATTTCTGACACAGGTTTTCTGAAACGGGTGCAGGCTATGCAAGGACTTCAGGAGTTTTGTTCTTTAAATTAAAAGGAAACTCTACAGAGGCGAGAGGAGAGGGCTTCAGGGGGAATTCTTGCATGTAAAGACAAAAACCCAGCCTAATTTAAAGGAATGGTAATGCAATATATTTACAGTGTTGACATTATTAACTCGGAGTGCAGGGGAGCAGATTTTCACTGTCACTTGAGCTGCATCCCCATTCCCAGCGGTGCCTGTCCCCGTGCTGTGCCCGGCTGCAGGGGAAATGTGGCGGGTGAATAATTGATGTGGAAGAAATGCTGCCTGAGCAGGCAAAGTGCCCTTCTCCTGCGGAGGAGACACGGTGGCTGTGGGTGCGTGCCCTTGGACAGCTCCGGTGGCAAAGGCTGTCCCACCTCCCGTGGCTGCAGTCCCCCCTGTGCCTGTCCCCACATCACGCTCAGCCTCGGCCCTTAACCCCTCCCTTTTCATCACTCATCATAAATCCCAAGGTTCCTGGTTTCTGTTTTAGGCTCGGGAGAGAAATGAGGTTTCAATGATAGATTTTGTTCCGTACTTTTCCAGCCTGATCCAGTGACGGTTCCATTGCTCAACAGCTCTCTCTGTCTCTGCTCCTTGGCCTTATCCCCCAGCTCATCTTTCCTCACTCTCCTTGTTGGGGCTCACCAAATCCAGCTCTTTGCTGCCTCAAAGGCAGGCAAGGAGATGTATTTTAGTAACTCGAGCAGCACCTTTGTGTAAGGAGATGTGTAAGAGCACAGCAGTCACTTGGCTATAATCAAACCCTTGTGGAACACATAAACACCTTGTAAGGGAGGAGCCAAGTACAATACTTGTGTCCAAGACCTGCCTACTGCTGAAAAATTTACTTTTGTATATTTTGTTAGCATTCTGTGGGGGTCAAGCCATTTAAGTGTGACTCACTGGCACAGCAGCATGTATTTTGTACTTCTTGGCATCAATTTAAGTTATTTTTCCCTATCTTCTGTAATAGTCTGGAGCTATTTGTAAGTCAAATAGCACTCATGAGTCTGTATGCATAAGGCAGAGGGAGGTGTGGTGCTCCTTGTGTCAGCATATTTAGGATGAAGATGTGTCTGTAAGGCACACTATGGATGTGCAGAGTTATAGATCCCCTGCTGTCACTGGAGGTGTCTGTTCTCAGGGGGCTGTAGCTGCTGTAAACTCTATTAAATAATCTAAGGACAAGCATAACTAATGCACCCTTTGATTTCCTCCCTCCTTCCAGCTCAGCATGCTGCCATCCTTTGGATTTCTCTTTGACATTGACGGGGTGCTGGTGCGAGGGAAGACCCCCATTCCTGCTGCCAGAACAGCCTTCCAAAAGCTGGTCAATTCTCAGGGACAGTTCCTGGTGCCCGTGGTCTTTGTCACCAACGCAGGGAACTGCCTACGCCAGAACAAAGCTGACCAGTTGTCTCACCTGCTGGGGGTTCCAGTGAGTCACCTAAATCCCATTTATTTCATTGTCATGTTGAATGTGTCAGATGTATTATCTTGCTTTAAATGCTGCTCAATTAAACAGGTCTGCTTTTCCTTTAAAGCCCCCTGACATGCTTTGCTGAAAGTAAAAAATGCTGTCCACAGCTAATGGAATTTCCACTAGTAAAGACACTGATTTTTTCAATAGTAAAGCTAAAGGTGTTTCTTTGGAAAGGTGGTGAGTGAATCACAGGAGCACCTTTCCAGGATAATAATCTTACTGCTTAATACCCATACTGTTGAAGGGGTGGGGATATGTAAACTAAAACCAGGTGATCTGCTTAGCAATTAAATCAGAGTTGCAGTCCAGCAAAGGGCCCAGTATTGGAACCAGGGCAGTTCTGATTCTCCTTTTCTGTTTATTTTCAAATTGATTTGGTGATTTTATAAAACTAAGAGAGAAAAGTTTGTTCATGTTGAATAGAGCTGGGAGCTCAAAGGGGTATGTATGATAATTTGTTGCTAAGGTATTTTTTTCTGGCATATTATCAATATATCATTTGTGAAAGGAGAAAATGCTGACTGTTTTGTAATTCCTGGAATCTGTCACATCTGTTAATTGAATCTATGTATAAATAACTTCTGTGAAAAACAACAGACTCCTTTTGTTTTTAAATCCCAAACAGATTTCACAAGATCAAGTGATGATGTCACACAGTCCTCTGCGGATGTTCAAGCGTTATCATGAAAAATGTGTTCTGGTATCTGGACAAGGACCACTTCTTGATATTGCTCAAGAGTATCTTTTTAAAAATAGTTTAATAACCCAGCAACTTTCTGTCAAAGTGTTTTCCTTAATGAGGTTCAGGGGATCCTATGGATGAAGTGAAAATCAAATATTTCAACCCTACAAATGCAGGAATAAATAGTAATGATAGCTCCTAGCATGGTGCCAAATTTATGTTTTGAATGTGGTTTTATACTGAGTGCCCAAAGAACTTGAATTATATTGATATCATGGTGGTATCAAAGCTTCAAACTGTAATTTAATAACTTTTTCATAAGCTTTGTTCAGCCTTACATTAGGTCCCTTCTGCACTTCTTCCTTTAGTGGGATTTTCATTAAAGTTGGTGTAAATCATAAGTTGTAAAAATGTATATGCAACTTTTAAGCATAAGCTGTATTTGAAATGCATAATTGAGAAAAAGGTTTTGAAGGAACATTGCAGTTAATGGTCAAAATTCACTAGGCTTGGCTAAGAGAGAAGTAGATGAGAATAACTGAAAACAAAACAGAACAACTTTGGTCTCTCATTTATCATCTTTTTGTCTCACAGAAGGAAAAGTCTGTCTTTGCTGTTGCTTTCATTCCTAACTAATTTGTCAACTGAATACCTTTAAACAGTTGAAGTGGAATTAGCAGTTTGAAAACCTTTTGCTGTGAGCAGCTGTGTGTCCTTAGCTGCTGTGTCCAGCCTTGGCTTCTGCCAGCCCATCACCATTGACACCCTGAGGGAGAAACGCCCTCTGCTCGATGCAGTTGACCATGACAGAAGACCCAACGTCCTGGTGAGTGGAGATTTTTGTTTTAAACCTCTCTGTTTGCTCATTGCATGACACCCTATAGCAGGGGTCAATATTTAACTACCAAGCTAATGCTGCTGTTCTTACATTGTGTTTTGACTTTGCTTTTCTGCTTCCTTATTTGTTTTATTACAGCATTCTCAAGAACAACTCTTTTCTCTCAGCAGTAATTCTTTAACCCAGCCTTTGATTTTGTAAGCTATTGTTGGAGGAAAAATCACAATATAATACAGATCCCTAATGCAAAATCTGTCCTGGAAAGCTGATTAGCTTCCTCAGAAAGTGTGGAAGATAACATCAGCTTTTTCCCTGATTATATGACTGTGTTGGTATTGTTTCTAAGCCGTGAGGTTGCTTTGATTGTAAATGAATGCTTTGAAGATAAATAATTTTCCCTTGAAGGACTCCCTTTGCTGTTATAGCACTATTTAAGTGTTAACAGTAGGTGCAGTGGTTCCAGCTGAACTGTGCAGAATTTAAAGCAGAAGTGAACAGCTGGGTGTGCTGTAATGTTCAGGGCCAGCCTACAAAGTGGATTTCCCCCACCTGTAGGAAGGACATTCTCTGTGGCTCACAGAATCCATCACTCAGCTGTGTCACCTTTTGCTGGGCTTCTCACCCAAGTGGTCAAGAACCTGTTGAAGTGTTTGTCACCACAGAGAGTAAATAATGAAGTGCAAACTCTTAATTGTTTAGCAAATATATTACATGTTATACAGTGCATTCTTTATTAGAAGTGTTAAAGAAACACTCCTCAAAAACCATTTTTCAAATGTCTTGGTACTACTAGAGGCCTCTTACTCCTGAGTAAAAATAAAGATCCATACTTTTATACACAAGTAATATAAACAGCTATTTAAACAAGAAATTTAAACAACTAAAATGACAACACAAGTAATTTTAACAACTGCAGTTGAGAAACTCCAGAGGCAGAGAAGCAGGAGGCTGGTGCAGGTACAGCACAGTCACTGCTGTCCCTGTGCCAGAAATGTCACTTCAGAGTGGAAACACAAGGTTCAGAGTGAACTGACATCAGGGATATATCAATAGGGAGTGCATTTCCTGTCAGAGTGGCAGGAGGCAGCTGTGCTTGGGTTTATTCTGTTAAAAATAGATGTTTAATCTTGTGGAAAACTTTCACTTTTTTTCTTATTGCAGTCCCCCTCTGCTATGGAGCTTCCCAAGATTGAGGGTCAGTTATCTTTCTTTAACTTGCATCTATCCATTAATAAATGAAACAATTTTATTTTATTTTATTTTATTTTCAGAAATTATTTTTATCTTGTTGGGCACTTCAGAAATTTGTCTGAGACAATCCTAAAATTTCCTTGTTAATGACATCTGTCATTAATTTGACAGCATCATGTGTTGTAAATTTGTTTTTTAATGCATGCAGTTTTCTGGGTTTTGTTGTTTGAAGGGTATGTGAGGTCTCCTTTCCTTTTCATCTGCCTTTAACAGGCTGTTGTTGCCCTCCTTTCATAAATGAGGAATGAACTGATGTTCATTATTCAGAAATAATTGGTATGAGAAGGGTCTTGTCTTCACTCTCATCTCTTCTGAACTACAGAAAAGTAGAATTTGGACCTTAGGATTTAAAAAAATCCATGTCAGATTACTGCTGGAGACCAAAGCAATTTTTAAAAACAACATCCAGATTTTGCTCTGAGATGAACAAATGAACGTCTCTGGTGCTGTATTTAAATAGTGTGTGTCAACAGAGAACTCATAAGTTATGGAAGACTTAGAAATACAATTTAGAAGTTAATACTGTAACTTCTGGAGAAATTTCACCTGTAAAACAAAATTCTTAAACCTGTAGATTTTGCCATGGGGTCTTGTTATGTCTGAGATTTTCTATGAATGGATGGGCATGTGATATATAAAGCCCCTAAATTAATGTGACTGATCAGTTCCTGGTTATATTAAATTACTTGTTCAGTCTTTTTAGGCTGTTTTAGACCCAGTCTCAGAGATTCAGTGCTGTGTTAACAATTCCATGTTCTGTGACTGTGGTTCTCACAGCTGTGGTGTTGTTTGGGGAGCCAGTCAGATGGGAAACCAGCCTGCAGCTGATAATTGATGTTCTGCTGACAAGTGGCTATCCTGGCAATCCCTATGAGCAGGAAAACTACCCTCACATTCCTGTGCTTGCCTGTAACATGGACCTGATGTGGGTGGCTGAGGCACAGTCCCCAAGGTAAGTGCTTTGTTCATTTAATTGGGATTTATTTGGGGCTTCCTCATTTTCCCAGTAGGATTCAGAGTCAACACTTGAATACAGAATGCTGGATGTGGCTTCACAGCAGGGCTTGGCTTTGAATGCAACATCTCTAATGCACTTTCAGCTAATGCTGCTTTGTTGCTGGCTGCATTATTGCATCCAGGAAATCAGTTCTCAAGGGAAAAGCTGCTTTTAAGCTCTAAACCCCTTTGTTTCCTCACTCCCAGAACAGTGGAGAAAGAGAGGTTTTTTTTTTCCTGAGGGCCTCAGAGCCTCGGGTCAAAGGCAAAATATGAAAAAATTATCCAGGCCATTGTTTCATTTCATTAGGTCCCTCTTTGGTATTTCTCTTTTGCTGGTAGGGTAAAGAGCTGACCCTGCTGGTTGAGAGCAGTGAGTGGTTCTGAGCTGAGGACAATGCAATGAGCTCTTTAAAGAACACAAGAGAAAACAAGTAGAACACGCAGAACAAGGTGCTAGGACCTCTTAGAGTGGTTTTGTTTGATTTTGCTTTCAATAGAAGGTATTTCTTTAATAGATTTGTTTCCCCTCCCTTCCCCTCAGTCTGTAATTTGAAATAGAAACTTGTTACTGTGACTTGATTGCTGCCTGAGTCCTGGGTCAAAGATCTGCTCAGATACCTGTCTTTGGAAGCAAAGGCCACCTCTAATTAGCACATTGGAAAAGATATGTGTGTGATGGCTTCAGGCTACAGTAAGGCAGCCAGGATATCTCCAGTGAGGAATTTTAAAATTAGATAAATCTGCCATGCCATCCCAGTAATGTGGGTTTGTTTTGGTGTCTGTTGTTCAGCTAATCAGCACTTAATTTTCAGTGAAACAGCTGCAGAAGTATTGCATGCTGAGGGGAATTTGATAGTTGCAGGACATGATTTATTCCTAAAAAAATCATTAAATAAAAAGCCTTGTTTGATGTTTTTAACCTGTACTTAATGTAATTTGATTTGGTTTTACATCTGTATAGATTTGGGCACGGAACATTGATGGTTTGCATTTATATCTGTGTAGGTTTGAGGATGGGACATTGACGGTTTGGATTTATATCTCTGTAGGTTTGGGCATGGAACATTTATGGTTTGTCTGGAAAACATTTACAAGAAGATCACTGGCAAAGACCTGAAGTACGAAGCGTTGATGGGCAAACCCAGCAGGCTGACATACCAGTATGCAGAGCACCTGATCCGGGCCCAGGCCCTGCAGAGGAGCTGGGAGCAGCCCATCCACACCCTCTATGCTGTGGGGTAAGGTGTGCTGAGCCCCCAGGTACAGCAGGACATCCCAGACCCCCTGTGCTGAGCCCCCAGGTACAGCAGGGCATCCCAGACCCCCTGTGCTGAGCCCCACAGGTACAGCAGGACATCCCACACCCTCTGTGCTGTGGGGTCACATGTGCTGAGCCTGACAAATACACCAGGAAATTACTCACAGTGTAAATGCCAGCCAAGAAAAACACAAAACTCTTACCAGCTTGTTTCTCCTGCCATTAGGACCATCAAACTTTCTTGGTGTTATGGTATATTTTTTATGATGTTTCTAATCTTAAAAATTAATGATGCTTTGCTCTTTTTATGTGTAATTTCTACAGAAGCACAAAAGGTGTTTTATATGCAGTTAAGATTTCTGCTGATTTTTTTTTCTATAACAGGCTGTGTCAATCTAACAAAAAGGATTTACTTGGGTGTTTATTCTATTAGGTTTAGTGGTGTAACACCAACTACCTTTGAGCAAAGGACAGTTAGAGACTGTAGAGCTGGACTTTATCTCTGAGGTCACTTAGGTTGGTCATATGCTTGTGCTGCCACATCATAGGATCCTTCTCAGAGGAGAAGATAAAGCTCTGTTGTATTAAAGACTGTTCCAGAATCTCCAAGACTTTTGGAAATATAATACGCTCATTCATGGGCTGCTCATACCTTGATTTTCTCTCCCCAATCTGCAAAATAGAGAGTGATTCATTTTGATCCTGTCACGCTTCATGAAAATGGTGCAATAAAATCGCTGCAGGGTTGGATTTCTCCCTGTCTGCCCGATTCCACATAAAGTTGTGTAAAGCAGACAACAAACTGTTCAATGGAAGCTGTAAAACTGAAGCTGTCAGAATGCCTTCTGACAGCTAAAGGTGCACTGCTGACAGCATTTCTCATTGCAGGGACAATCTGATGACGGACGTGTACGGCGCTAACCTCTACAACCGCTACCTGCAGGAGAGCTCCAGGACAGCTCCCAAATCCCGCCTCCAGGCCAAGGTTTCTGGGGGCAGAGGCCCTGCCCCGCTCTCTCAGGACCAGGAGATGGGCCTCAGCTGGGAGAAGGAGCTGGCCCGAGCAGCTGCTGCCCGCTGCAGGTCCGTGCTGGTGTGCACCGGGGTGTACAGCCCGCACCGCCAGGCGCCCCCGGACGCCGGGGACAGCGTCACCGAGGCCGCGTTCCACGGCCACAGGGACTTCAGGTTCGACCCCGGCCTGGTGGAACCAGACCACATCGTGCCAGATGTGGATGCTGCTGTAGACCTGGTCTTCCAGCTGGAGAACTTTGCACCTAACTGAGGTGACAGGTGCTGTGCTTTCCTTCCCCAAAACACTGTGCTTTACAAGAGTGCCACAAACGGCTGCCTTCTGAATTTTTTTAACCTCTAAATTAATACAGTCTTCTATTAGGTACGCTTAGTAGTAGTACAGGTAGGTACATGTGCGTATTTAAGTGTATTTAATATTCAATGATGCTTTTTATACTGCTTCTAAATATGTAATTTATGGCATGAGTTGCCCTTTATTGTCTTCCTCTTTGTTATATTAGGTTCTTTAGTAGCAATATTTCACAGTATTCACGTCCTGGTACTTAAATCCCTCCAGGACAGTACCTCCTTTGGTTTGCTGGAAGAGTTAGCTTTTAGGTGATGGGGATCCTGAGGATATCAGACTGTGGTGCTGGGGTCACTCAGTCCATTCCACGTGGGCTGGTACAGACCACAACACGTACCAGTGCCTGGCATTCTGCAATACTGAGTGCTCCCTTCACTCAGAGTGCAGTTCAAGCTGTTCCACTTTGGACTTGCTCTCATCTAACCTTTCCTTGTGTCTGTTTTCCCATGTCCCTGGGGTTTTTTTGCTCCTCTCTGCTATGTGAAGCCTTAACTGTTGGAACTCCTTAATCCTGGAAGGGAAGGAGCAGACCTGGGTTCCCTCTGTGGCCTTTTTGCTCTTTGCCTTTCTATCTGTACCTTTTTACCTTTTTTGTTGTTGTTGTTGTTGGTTGGTTGGTTTTTTAGGAATTTATAATCCTAGAAAGCTTTAGCAGGTTTTTTTTTCAGGTGTTTCTGTGAGTTGGGACTTAACCACTGGATCAGGGACTACTGCTTGGCCAAAAAGTGCCTCCTAATTTACTTGAAGCCTCATACCACTGTGGTAAATTTAGTCTAATATATTTCATCTCATGCCAATGTTATATATTGTTTGGTTCATGGATTTTATAGCTGTTTGTTTAAAAAGAAAAAATAATTTATTTTTTGTTATTTTTGTAAAATACTTCCAAAGTTTTCATCCCAAAGATGCCTTTGAAAATATTTCTGTGTTATTTATTATAACACAGTATGTGTTGTACTTGTGACATAAGCTTGGAAAAACTAACCCGATTAATTATTTTAAAACCAAAGTCAACTTACACACAAAGATCAATTCACATTAGGGACTAGTCAGGTTTTTAGGGCTGGGTTTTTTAGTTTTGTTTTATTTTCAAATTAGAAATTGTACAAACAAAAACCTGGGTTTTTATTTCTCCCAGGTTTTTGCAGGGCTGGCAGAATGATTTTGTGGCCAAATCCTTCACTGCTCATTATCCCAACAGAACTCTGAGAGCTCACAGCTGCTGTGAAGTCAGATTTTCTTGTTGTGTTTCCTCTGTTTGCAAAGCACTGTAATCCCCTCTCCACTGTCAGGATTGTTGATTCATCTCTTCTAATGTTTCCTAAGTAGCTTTCAGCGTCTCACTGGATCCAGTGTAAGGACATTGCTCTAAACAGTTTATTTCCTGCTTCTTCACTGGAAAAGTATTTACAGCAGCACATTCTTGCCTTTTTATTGGCACAATAAACAGATATCTACCTGTTTCTCTAGCACTTTCCTGTAATATACCAAGTATTTGCAAAGAATGCCAAATCTAAGTAAAGGCTGTAATTTTGTAAGGTCAGGAGGATTTGAAGTTACGTTGTTTCAGTACTAAAGCATGTTGCAGAACTCTCTAACTTTACCAGAATTGGTGAAGCAAGGAATAAAAATGTTGGAAGTTGCTGAAGGACAGAAAATGTTCTGTTTGTTTCTCCATTTTTTCTCTACAATGTGGATGAACACTTCAAGGAACTGTATGCAGACCTCTTAAATCTCATCCCTTATGGAAACATTAATGTAAAATGTGCTTCTAGAAATTCTCTGTCACATCACCAGTACAATCTACAAGCCTTGCCCCAGTGCAGTCTCAGGGTATTCCAGATTCTCCAGCTTGGTGTCAGTCTGGGCTTGGCAGACCCTCAGAAAGCCAAAATGCTGAAAAAAAAGGATGAAGGAAGTAAAGGAAATTAGAAATAAGTGACCTGGATAACACTACACACAGAAGGCAGTGGCCAAAAGAGGTGGAAATCCCTTTCCATCAGTGTACTGGGGAGAAGCTGGGATTTCAGGAGTTCCTCTGAAACTCACTGGTGTGCTTGTATGCCCTGTGACTTGAACAGGAATGGGTACTAACAGATATCACAGCACAGCTCACACAGTCTAGATTAAAATCTTTGTCTAGACAAGGATGAATTCTTGGGTGATGAAATATATCCTGTTTTCAACCTTGACAGAAACAGGCTGCACTCTTAAAGGTTTAAGGAAAGTGTTTCTGTGGTCACTTCTCTGAATAAAACATGAGTGCATATTCCAAACAGCACAGGTGGGTTTACTTTGTGTAAAGTTTAGTTAAATTTGTCTAATTCAGACCACCTGGGACTCAGCTGGTCTTAGTTAAAAGTTCTCCTCCTTTGTGTTGGTCTTGTATGCCAAGCTCAGAATCCAGTACTGGAATCTGGGCTCATGCTAAACATGCCTTACACTTTAAAACCCAGCAGGTGATTTATTTACTGTTTATTTATTGACCCTTTCCTGAAGCAGAAGCAGCACCTGTTGTACAGGTAAGAATCTCAGAATCAGATTTGCAGTAGGATTTGGGGTTGGTGGCTTGTTTTTTGGAATTGTATCTGGGAAGATGCTTTCTGCTAGTTTAACAGCTAACTTCCTGCCCATAGATGTGGAGAAGGAATATTCAGTGAACTTAAACTATAAAAAATACTGGTTGTTTGTTTTGTTTTGTAGGTACAAGCTACATTATGCTTGATCAGGTCACCACAGCAAAAGAGGAATGGTTGTAGTGTTGTAGATCTCTTGTATCCAAACTATTTCAGATTCTTAGAGGATTCCAGGGAGAATTCCCAGAAATGGGAAACCATTTCTAAGTGTTCACCACGTGCACTTGTAACAAGCCATTAAAAGGGGGAAAGTTGGGGGTTTTTCCACACACAGATTTAGAAACTGCAGTATAAATGTGCAGGACATGTGAGAAAACCCAGGCCAGTCCCTCCCAAGAGCAGGTGGATGTTAATCATGACTCCTTCACTATTTCCCTCTCACCCACTCTCTCCAGCACACCAGGGCAGTTACAGCCACAAATTCCAGCAGTAGAAATGGGTCCTTAAAGAGAATTAACTGACAAATTCAGCTCCACCCAGCTCTGAGGAACCAGCTCAAGAGCCTGGCCATTGCAGTGACAACCCCTCTTTGATACCTGAGGCTGCTACTGAAGCAGCAGACAATGCAAACCCAGTAATTCAACATTTGGCTCCTGTGGATCACAAATACCCATCTGCTGACATTCAAACTCAAGAGCCAAGCAAAAACAAAGGGGTGTTGCTTTGTTTAATTTACAGCACTTCAATAAAATCCAGGATCTAAACGTTCCCCTGGGGAGGTACAGTTGTAACTACATTGTTCACACTTAATTGCAAGCACTGAAAAAGTTATTTGCACTTCTCCAACACTTAGCATTTTGGGTTTCATTCTTCATCTTCCAGACAGCTCTGCTGGAGAGTTTGCTAACTGGGAACAATTGAAAGTGCATGCATTTCTGGAAGTGATGGACAGTTGGGAGGATAAGAGGAAGTTAGTTCAGCACCATTTGTTTAATTAAGAGTACATTAGGTCATATCTTGTGTGAAAGTAGACCATACATCACCATAGGATAGGATACATAATTTCTTCAAATTGATTTTGTTTCTGATCATATACCACAACAAGGTACATGCATAAAATAACAACAAAAGGTCTTAATTGCCAAATGTTTACTTTAATTAAACCTTTTTAATGATACACAGTACAATGTATCCACTACTTTGCTAAAACTCACAACAAAAGCAGGTTTCATGTTTAAAAATACTTTTCATAATAAATTCATAAATAGATGAAGGTAAAGTATAAAAAATTACCATAGTATGCAAGCTTGCTCCCTTGTCTCCTCATATTCCAAATCATTTAGTCAGTATTATGATAAGAAAGTTTAAAAGCAAAAATAGTTACTGATGATTAGAAATGTACAGCCTGCATCTCTCGAAGAAACCTTGGAAAGCAACAGATTTGTCCTAGAAAATGCAGAACCATTTTAACACTGTTATCACCCAAACCCCTCAAATAATTTTGGAATGCAGTGAATGAATTCAATATGAATTAGAGATTGTTACCTTCCCCCCAAGAGGTGTGTGTGAGCCAGACTGGCTGGGATGCTCCCTGCTCTGGAGTTGTGGGGTTTTCACCTGTCAGATCTCAGCGAGTGAGGCACAGAAGAGGGAAAAGCTGGCTGACAGCACAGAGCACATCTGCCCATCAGAAATCTACACCAGAAATCTTTAAAAACAGTTACAAAGAACTAAATTCACCTTCTGCTCAGTACATGTATCTATTTTCTGTCTGGCAGGCAGGACAGGGTCCGGTGTTCCCCCCTGGCTTCCCCTTCTTGGGGAATGGTTTTTGTGTCTCACACCATTCCAACACAGCTCTCTGGGGAATCCCTGATAATGCACCACCAAACCTTATTAGCAAAGTTATTCTCATCATCAATATTATCACTCTCTTAAGAAAGCATTTATTTTGTCAAGTATCAAACTACTTTTCACACTTTATCTATTTTAACATCATTTATAAAGGGAAAAATCTTACTTATGCACAGCATTGAAATAGGAAATGAACATGAAAAATGCAGAATAATCAGGATGCTCTGCCTTTCACATTAATGATTTTTTTTTTCCTCTGGTAACTATTTCCCTTTAGTGCAAAACCACTTCCACACAAGTTTTGTGCTGTATTTGCAACGGTACCGAGATGCTGTTGAAGACTTTGGGAGGCATCTGTCTGCAGCTTTCATGCCTGTGTAAATTCAGCTCTTGGCTCACTTTTCAAAAATGTCTTCAGGCTTTCAAGACAAGTTTGCATGCCATGTCCAAAGGACAATCTTCCAAACCCTTGTTTTTACATATGACAGTCCAGGCACCCAAAACAAGCAAGAGTTCCACATTTGGTGAAGTTCTTGGAAATCTATCAGTATTAGCTGATAGGAAAGCTATTAGTGGTTTTAGCTGGGCTCCATTTAGACTTTTCCCCATGAAAAACCTGCTTTCCAGTATAGTGAGAGTAAAAAAATCATCAAGACTTCTCCTCTGTTCTTAAGTATTCTCATTTTTCTTAGATTTTGTTCTGCAAAGCAAACGTTAGCAGGTTTCTGGGCTGGCATTTATTTGGTTTTATATTTACATAATTATAAATATTTGTACAAGTTCCACCCGTAATGACAGAACTGGAGGAGAAACTGGAGATAAAATTAGCTTAAAATCAATACAAAGGGTAACAAAGGCTCCTGGGAACCACATTCTGCTGATGGTTTCATTTCAGTATTTGCCTCTGCATTCCACTCCCAAGTGCTACAAGGCAGAGATCAATGTCCCCTCCTGTGCTTTTGTAATATTTTTGCACACTTTGGTACTGCCAAAAAGAAATGATAAATACTAATGCAAATACATCATCAGCCAAGGGGATCTGCTTAAAAGCAATTACTGCACCATAGTCTTGTTAATGTTCAACTGGCAGTAAACAGATTTCTTGGCAAATGTTTATGCTGTGAACTCTGAACAAGCACTACTGAATTATTCACCTGATGTACATCAGTGCCCATTTATACCCTGGGAGCTGAAGCTCAGGTTTTTACCTATAAATCACAGGTTTATTGCTCCTCACTCCCCTCACCCAGGCATCCTTTTGACTGCAATAGGATTAATGGAGTTAAATCTTCCTAATGCTTCATTTCCATAGCTGTGTGTGAGTCCCAGGTTTGACAAAGTCTTCAGCAGGGCAGTGAAAAGCTCTAAATTTACTGTTTATTTCTGGTCAAGAACCCAAGACAGGGTTTGGTAATCAAAATAAATTTTAACTACTGACAGCCAAGCACCACCAGCTGCTAACCTAAAAAATAAACCAGGTCTTCAGGTTTCTTCTGAAAAAAAAATTAACAACCCAGGTATTGTTTCTTTTGTTCAGTTTGGAGGGCATGCAAACTTGTACTCCACTCGTTATAACACAGAAGAGCCAAGAGCTAAAAGACAAAACTGATTTAAAGCCATGGTTTTAGTTTTCTGCAGGAAACTGAAAACTAATTGGTGCCTTCATTTCAAGTACAGCAAACAAATCACTGCTGCTGTATTGCACATTTTCTGACTGAACCAGGCTGGCCTGCAGACAGAGCCTCACCCTTCAAGCCTGGTTTAAGATATACATCCAGGCAAACTGTAATGAAAAGTGTAGTGCCTGGTCTAATTCTACTTATTCACTAAACAAACCTCAAGACAAAGAAAATGGATCAATAATTCCTCAGTTCTTAATCTACTGTAAAAACACAATCATGCACTGGCTGCACTGGAAGCAGGATTTATGTTCATTTTGCTTCTTGTTCCAGTTTTAAGATGAGTTACATGTAAACTGTGGATTTCAGTCTGAGAAGTAGCAATACTGTTCTTAAATGCATGTGGATTTTTCTCAGCATTTAAATAATTTGGCACTAATCCTGCAGGTAGTGGGGGGCTGAGCTCATCTGGGGGTCCCTGTTCAAGCAGAACTGCAGGACCATGACCTACAGATACAAACTGGAACGGGCCATGACAGAAACAGAAAGGTTTGCAAATATTCTGTAACTTAAGGATCTCCCCAGGAGGAAAAGCCAGCACTGAGTTTTAGCTTGGACTGTCTTCACAGTTTCTCCCAAGAGCAGAATATAGGGAATACACCAACAACTCTAGGGTATGGGAAATTGCTGTTTTTATTCCCATTTCCAATTTCAAATCCCCAAATGTCTAGCTGGACATTTATTACCTCCTGTCCTTGGAAGCAGAAGTATCCTGGAAAACTAGCCAAAACCACTACCAAGTCCTACAGCTCAGCCTGCCCTTCTGTAGAAAATACCAGAATTGTGAAAACTGTACTAGTTGAAAAGTTTAAGGCCTTTTCATTCTCACAACTATAAAATTTGAAAAATAATCCCTTAGATAGAAGCAAACAGGCTACAAAGCACACATTACTCCTCCATTATCTACCTCATTGTTTATAAAACCAGAAAGAGGAGAGAATGGTTTAATATTTGCTACAGAAAGATGAACAGTATTAAAATTGGTATCCATTAGCCCTTTCTAAATCTTCCTAATTTTCATGACACTGGATATGTTGAATGACTGAACTGGTGCAGCCCTAGTAGCAAAACAATTCAAGTCCTTTTTGATCTGGATTTTTCAAAGAGACAAGTGATTTCAAGTGAGTGCTTTTTGAAAAGTAAGTCCTTCAAATTATCAGGATTGCAAAAATTGCTTGCCATCCCTGAATGCCTTTGCTTTATCTGCAGAGTTAAAAATACTGCTGCTCCTGTTCTCTTTGCAAATCCATTTTTGTAAGGTGCCTGAGAGTGTAAGTGCAGAGGAATCCATCAGTACCTCAGCTACATCTACAAGATACTCTACAGAGCTGCATCTGAAAGGTCTGAATTATGAAATCTATTTCACTTTATGCAGACTTTTGATCCACTACGAAGGATTTTTCCTGCTGAGTGTTTTAAAGAAATGAAAAGGAACTGGTAACTGGTGATAGAGAGAGGGGAACATTTAGATACAAAGGGAATTTGGGAGGGAATCTCTCAAAAAGACACTGGTTTCTTACAGCCAAGAAGTTGCAATCATGCAGTTCTCAGCTATTCTGAGGTCTTCTTCCCCATTATATGCCCATGTAGTATTTAAAGAGGTGGTTTAAAAAAACAAAACCAATAAAAAAAATCAAATCCACTTATGCCACTTATGCACTCTGGTACCACAACATCAAATGTCTGACCAGAATGAACCCTGTATTTGACCATTAGGCACATGGCAAAAGATCTTGGCTACAGTCAGTTCAAGGTTTCTCCAGTTCCTGTTTCCAGTGGTGCAAGTCTTGAGTTGTGGAATGAAATGATGAGACCTGAGGGCAAAATCTCAGTGATGCTCCCACTTGGAGAAAGGAGCTATCCCTGTGCAAGCAACAGGCCAATGAAATCCATCTTCCCTCTCCTCGAGGCAGTTTTAAATCACCACCCTGGTCCAATCCTGCTTGTGACAGAGCTCAGGTTGGTTCTGCTTTCTGTTAAAACACTAACTTCAAATGAGAACAAAACCTGAGAGAAGCTCCCCCACCTGGGCCTGTTCCAACAACAACCAGCAATTCATGTGCCCTAGGACACGTGACTGCTATTTGGTCCTGAAATCAAAACCTTGGCTATTATGACCCTTGAAATATCATTATCAAAGACACTGACACTTTCTGGTCACTAGTAGAGGGCTGAGGGTTTGAAGAAACACTGTCAAGACTGGCTATTTCAAAAGTGGCCTCCTTTGCCACCAGTCCCCTGCTAAATGCTCAGACCTTTGGGTTTGCAGCCTTTTCCCCAACCAAATGTCTTCCCACCCCAAAATACCAAATTCAAAATATTTTCCTCCATTTTTTGTTACTCGTATGAAGGTTACAGAAAATAAAATGGTGGGGACAAATGCTGAGTGAGTTTTTCAGAGGGTTTGACTTTTAGGACTACCTCTCCAAAGTCCCTTTTTAAAAATAAGACACCGAAGCAAACAGGATTGTGTCTAACTTCTACAAAATTGCTGGTTTCACAGGAGGAGAATATGGCTACCATGCTACTCAGCATTAGGGTGAAGCACCGTCTAAATTCCAGTAAAGTTAGGGATATCAGCTAGCTCTTATCAGCAACCACACCCCCAGCCTTCCACAACGTCTTTGCTGTCCAGCTTGATGCTGTCAGTGTTCTTCTCACTGAACATGGGCCCTCCATGCCTCATCATCAGCTCTGTGGCCATCTTCACAAAAGCCTCCTCCACGTTGCTGGAGTCCTTGGCAGAGGTCTCTATGGCACAGATGATGTTGTCATAGTGTTCAGCCAGGCTCTGAGCTTCCTCCAGCTGAACCTCTCTAAGGTCACTTAGGTCAGACTTGTTTCCTGGCAGGAAAGGGAACAGCAGAGAGATTGATCAGCTTGGTTGTGTCACAGGAAGTGTTTGGCAGGAGGTTCTCGGGTTGCTCGAGGAAGCTGAAGAATTTCCCTTCCCTAGATTTTCAAAATGGGACTGAAAAGGCCCTGACCAACCTGACTCTGGTCTTGCCCCGAGCAGGAGGCTGGACTGGGTAATCTCCCCAGCCCTTTCCAACCTGTATTTCCGTGTTATCCATAAAGAACAGAAAAAGTAACTGAACAGTGGTGGCTGTAGATCCTAACAGAAGAGAATAGGCTAGAAATGGAAGTTAAAACCATTCTGTGAAAACAGCAGCTGTCTGCTGATTCCTAGGGAAATCCAGAATGGTACTGCTGTGGTATCAGCAGCTCTCCAGGCCCCAAGAGCCACATCTGAGACCAAAACATTTGAGCTGGAAAGCAGAACTTCTAGCCAAGGACTGCCCCAAAGTCCTTCCAAAATTCCCTGTCTGCTGAAGTGTGTGTGTGTTTCAACTCACCAAAACACACCAGCTTGCTATGATGGAGCTTCCCTGGACCTTGGAAACCTAAAGATCTTTATGAGGAAATGCAGTGCCATGAAATGCCATGAAATGCCATGAAATGCCATGAAATGCCATGAAATGCCATGAAATGCCATGAAATGCCAGAACTCCACAGCAGCTGTGCCTCAGAACTGGGAAATCCTGGGCATCCCAGTTCTCCATTAAATGAGATGCAGAGGACTCAAAGCTGTCTACTTCTTAACAGAAGTCAACCAAAGCAAAACCTATCAGTTCTTTTGGTAAAAATTTCCAATCAGGTTGCTAGCACACACCTTAACTCCCACCAGAAACAAACGCTGTGTCCACATTCCCGACTCACCGATCAGTAACTGCACGATGTTGGAGCCGGCGTATTTCCTGACATCCTCGATCCAGCGAGGGATGGACAGGAAGGAGCCCCTCTTGCTGATGTCGTAGGCCAGGATGGCCCCGTTGGCGCTGCGGTAGTAGCTCTGTGTGATGGTCCTGAACCTCTCCTGGCCTGCTGTGTCCCAGATCTGCAGCTGAGGGGACACAGCACAGGGTGAGACACAGCACAGGGACACACAGGGCACAGGGACACACACAGGGCACCGGGACACACACAGGGACACACACAGGGCACAGGGACACACACAGGGACACACACAGGGCACCGGGACACACACAGGGCACAGGGACACACACAGGGCACCGGGACACACACAGGGCACCGGGACACACACAGGGACACACACAGGGCACAGGGACACACACAGGGCACAGGGACACACACAGGGACACACACAGGGCACAGGGACACACACAGGGCACAGGGACACACACAGGGCACAGGGACACACACAGGGACACACACAGGGCACAGGGACACACACAGGGCACAGGGACACACACAGGGCACAGGGACACACACAGCTGCTCTCCTCAGACAAGAGAGGGCTTGATCCAAGGGCCTTGACCCAAACCTCCTGCGTATGCAATACATTCCAGCCCTGTGTTTATCTAGCCTTTTGTCCATGGTCTAAGGATGAGAATATATGCTTGAGAACTTTGATACAAGCAGATACATAATAATTACATATATATATATATGTGTAATCTATTCTGAGAACTTGGCTGCTCAAAGTTTGTACCTGCATCAGTTGGGACCCTGGTTTCCTGCCAGCGAGCTCCTTCTGTGGCAGATTTTGGAATTCCCTCAGCCCAGCCCTACCCCTTTGCCACCCCCTGCAGCAGAGGCAGCAGAACAAGGTGCCAGCCTGCAGCCAGGGTCACCTGGTGTGTCACTGAAAGCACAGGTGGGTTCTGGCTACCACATCAGCTCTGGTTCTGCCAGTTCTGCCACAGGCAGGAACAAAGGGAGCAGGATGTGGTCACACAATCCAAGAGCACTGATGCTGTTTTAGAAGGAAATATGAGACTATTAAAAGAATATAAATAAAAGACTGTGTAAACGAAATGCCAGCAATCCTAGGTCTCAATAAAGTCAGTCAAGGATCTGGTCAGTCTAATCACCTGTCTTTTTCTGGATGGTAGAACAGATATTACATCTGGGCAGGAAGAAGAAATGCTTGGTTTACACACTTTTGCCTAAATCCAGCAGCAAAAGAATTATAAGTTTAGTATCAGAGTTTGAGTTCCCAGTACTAGACAGAGGAAGAAACCAAATAATTCAGAGTGGACAAACTGCTCATAGGGAATTTCTTTGTAAAACCTGTTGTTTTATAGGTTGTCTAATGTCCTGGAACATGATGGCTTATATTCCAGGATGTTTTAATCTAAAGTAACTGTGGATGTTCTCATCTTCCATATAAATCTCTAATCCTTTCTGAATCTTCCAAAGCTCTTGGCTTCAATATACAGTCATACTGTAACTAAAGAATCTCCTTTTATAAATCTATATTCTGTTGCACTTTCACTCCTCTATCCCCAAATAATAAATGAAAAACCACCATTTGTCCTTTTGTGCCATTCCTTATATCCTGCATCTCCACTGAAACAGGACATAAGCAAACACTACTGGGGTTTTTAATCCTCCCATAGCATTGACCTTTTATTTATGGCTTCCCCTCTCTCTGAACATCCTAATTTGAAAGTGTTGTCGACAACACAATGTGCCAGTGCTATTTTATACCAAATAATATGGAATCATTTTTATTTTTCCTTTTACTTCTTTTGCACAGTAGTGTTTTCTTTGTATCTTCTGACTGCTGCATTTTTGAGCAGCAAATTTCACTTTGGAAAAGGCTGTGCTGTGCTGATAAGATCTCATTTCCTGTGCTAAGCAAGCATTCAGATCCCAGCTGATAAATGTACAGCTTAAAAGGAATCAATCCAAGGAAAAAGGACTTCTCAGTTCTGGTAAGAGTATTCTCAGAGAAAGGGAAGGGACTGTAATGGACTCAGGAACCCACAAAGCAATGATTATTAATGACACAGATAATGGTTCAGAGCAGTCAACAGCAATTACCAGAGACAAGGAAATTGGGGGCAGGTTTATGGATGATCTCTGTACTCAAGTTTCCCACCAGACCTTTGTGTTTGTTAAATCTCAATACTTGATTAGGTCAAGTGCTAGAAAAGGCTAATGATGATTACTCAACTCTTGGAAAGGGCCTGAGGAATTCTGTGCATACAGACAAACTGAAAACATTTGAATTAAAAAATAAAAATATTTTCCCTTACACTTTTCATGTGTAAATGAAAGTGACTGAGTGACTGAGCTAAGAACAACTCCCTCCCCAGTTTGGAAGCTTGAAAACTTTGCCTTGTCACATTGTTTGTAATTTGAATAATGTCTTATATCATTATTAATACATACTACAGACACAGCAACAAGTATTAGGAACCAGATTACTTAATGTAAAGCAAGTTGTATTTCTAAAGGAAAATACAGCTAGTTTTCTTGGCAGCATCTTTAGGAAATTCCAAGAAAAATATTTCCATGTAACATTAATCAGTCTGATACATGGTTTAAAAAATAATTTTAGTAATTATAAATTACTTTTAATTTATAATTACTAAATTATAAATCAATTTATAATTATTAAATAATTATTTAAAATACCAGTTCTGTTCCTAAGTAAACACCATTTTCTCCAGCACATCTACAGAGATAAATTTCACAGGATTCTACTGTGAAAAAGAACCGTGACAACTATACAAAAATACCAATCCCAAGTATAACTTTAACCAGCTCATGCATAGTACAAGTTTTATATAGTATTTCTGTTAAACTGTATTTTCTTTAACTCTTGACAAAAAATAGCAATTGAAAACTCTTGGGGGAAAAATGCAGTCTTAGTATTTCTCATTCCAAAGTCCCTCAGTTTAAGTAAAAATTTAAATACCAGAAGAACTGTACTAGCCACAGGTCACTAAAATAGATATGCTTGTGTATCCTTTTGTACTGTACAAGTGTATGACATATGTTGTAAATGACACAAAGTTCTTAATTATTTATTTCTTTGATTTAAGTGCTTCAGCCACATCTGTCACTCAGCAACCTTTTAAAGCAGTTCCTGATTTTGTAATTACTTTGGCAACTCCTTTGGTGTAAGAAAGGCAGAGAGAAGTTGGGACTGCTGGAGAATTGTGCTGAATTAATCTGAAGCCACCAATTAAAAACACCTGTGAAATCAGAGACTGGGGACAGACCTTCAGGGGAACCACTGCTAGGAACAAAAAGAGACCAGGGTAAAGAACAGGGAATAAATACTCATTGTTCTGTAGGAATATGGCAGAATAAAGAAGCTACCTTTCTCCTGCTAATTGTTTCACTGCTCAATGCTCATTTACTCACAAAAGCTGCTTATTTCCATCTGCTCTTAGCTTTGAACTTTTTGGACATCCATGCTCTTCATGGTGGCACATAAAGGACAGTGAGAGACAGCAGAAAAAAATCTGAAACAAGGAGTGCTTCAGCTGGAAAACAGAGGGTGGTAAAATTCATGATGGTTCTCTGGAAGATCCTGGGATGTCTGCTCAGGCTTACAGAAAGCAGATTTTGAACTACAGAAATAGACAAAATGTTGAAGATGATGAGTGACAGGTTGGCCAAAGAGCACAGTAAATGTTCATTATCAAATGGGCCAATGTGGCTGCTCTTGCATTGATAAACATATCATTTATTAAAGGTTAATGCTTAACAGATGGCCCCAAGACACATTAAATAATTTCTCCCTCCCTCACTTCCTACATAATTTATTAAGTACTTTCCTGATTTTTCTAAAGTATCACTGGAGTTCAGGTGTACTTCTGCTTTTGGAGCAGCATAAATAATGACTAAGTACATCCTCCAGCTGATATCTTCCTTTACAAAAATACAACTGTCACTTTTGCAGCAACATTCCAAAAACTTTCCCAGCAATGAAATACTGGACCTAAAGACTGTGCTGAACGAATCTTAACCGTGTCTGAATCCTGACATCTCAAATGGCAAACAATAATATACATTCCTGTAGGCTGGCAAATCACAACACTTGCTCCTAAAAACATTTATTGAAACAGCCTAGCAACTTAATCCACGCAGTTTTTGCCAAAAGCAACATCTTTGTGGCAGTGTATTTCAATTTAAAGTGATATTCATAGACAAAACAGTCAGGATAAACTGCTCCATTCAAATGTTTCCCTACACAATTTTCAGAGAATGAGTAACCCCTCTTTCTTGGGAATGCAGGATTCCCATTTGCTCCACATTATGTGTCAAAGGAGTTGACAGAGAGCTACATTTTCCTCTGGATATCAAAGAATATTGCTTCCAATAGCTCTGCTTTTATCTGTGTAGCAAAGCTATTAAACTCCCAGTCAGCAGACAGGCCAGTTAACAAGCCACAACTTTGTGTTACTGGCAATTTGGCCAGATCATGACACAGAAATACATTTTGGGCATTCTGAAAGGAACACAGCTCACAGCCAGGAGGCCTGAATCAAAGCCAATAATCTTGATAACATATGGGCTGAAAAAGCTTGTAAATAAAGAAGTGCAATGGTACATAAGGAAGTATTTGTTGTAAAAGGAATGTGTTTTCAACTGTTCTTCTCCCCTGCTACTTTCTGAAAGTTATGCTGAGGGAGAAAAACTATGGCATAGAGGAAAAAACACTTTATGTAAAACACTATGAACTGACAGCATAAAGTAGACATTAAAGACAATTAATCAGCTCACAGGAGGTAATTAATCAAAAGAAAAAGACTTTTGTTATTACTAACCATGATTTATGGACTTGGACTTAGGAATGTCCTTGCCTATCATTATGTAAAATCTTAGATCCAGCATTTTATAAATATCTTTTCTTACAGTGACATAACAGTTATAAAACGTTTTTGTTCTGTTTGCCAGATTTTCTTCTATCCCTCAAAGAACAAGTAATTATTTTATCAATAGAACTTTAATCACTGTGCATTAAGTGATTAACACTACTTTTAAACACTTTTGGGTGATTAACAAGACCAACTTTTGGGCACTACAGTCTGTGCTCTAGGATTTAGCCAGCTAGGAAGGATGTCTTTTAGAGAAAGCAGTATGCCACAATTTCAAACAGCATGTACTAGGACATTTCTTTAAATGAAGACAGCCTGCAGACATTTCATAAAGCTGATCTCTTTCTATATGAAGTTTAGTCAGCTCCAGCAGCAGTGCTTGGAACACCACGTGAGACACTTGAAAGAATACAGCTTCAAGGTGCAAGGAAAGCCTCAAGTTTCATAAATGATTAAAAAAAGATATTTGCAGCACCTTAACCTTCAGTATTCCAACAGGCATCTTTTCTCTTATCCAAAAAAAAAAACCCAACCAAACCACATCAAAGGAAAGTGAGACCTAAAATCCTTGGCTTCCAAATGTTTCAGAAGTATTATGTAACTGTGACAGGAACATTTGAAGTTTGAAACAGAAAGGGGCAAATTTAACCTTACATTGTTTGTTTTAATCTCAAAAAAAGTAGTGGGTTGCAATACTGCCCTTAGCCAGACTGAGAATGAAGTTTAGGACAGTGGGGAGGTGGAACAACTAGTGTCCAAGAGCTCCCTGGTTCTTGTTTTGGTGTTGTTTTTTTTATTTATTTATTTGTTTTTTTTGTTGTTTTTTGGGTTTTTTTTTGACACTTTCTTTTGAAGGAACTTCTAAAGATGAGCCTCTAAAACATTATAAAACCAGGAATTTTTTCATTCCTGCACCATTTGCTAAATGGAAAACGATACTGTCTTGAGTGGCATAAACCCCAAAGGAAATCAAAGCAGCAGACAATTACCTGGCCTGCTTTTGTAAGGCAAGAAGTGCAAGTAGTGTGTAGGAGAGCTCAAAAAGTGTAAGAAAATGCTTCCTTATTTCCTGTTTCCAGGAGCATGCTGAGCAAATCCAACCCAGGTTAGATGGGCTACCCTGAAATCTCACTCCAACTGGAAAAGTCTGACTTAAACTTCACACACCCCCCACACTTTAACAGACCAAGCAAAAAAAACCCAACAAAATCCCTTCAGGCAAATGCTTTCATCTTCAGTCTATGTCCCTGACTCAGCCGATGACAAAAGTATCTGTAAGGTAAATCAGCAAGAGTTGGATTGATTTCACTAAAATAATACTTAGAACACTCTTCTTCAATATGTGCATTCCTCATTTTTTTTTTTTTTCTAAGTGTAAGTACAGAACAACTCAAAGAAAAGGAAAACTTCAAGACCTTGCACTTCCTCACTTGTTTTTCATAAAATACTTAGAAATAACACACAGGCTTTGTTACAGACAGGCTACTAATGCAGGATTATTCAGGTGTAAGTAGTGCCAATATGAAAAAACACACCTAGGAAGTTTGGCTGATATCCTGGGGTATCCCTGAAGTCCCTGGCACCAGGAACAGACACATTTGTCACTTTCTATGTGCCCGGCATTTAAATGGGGCAGGTTTCAACCTTAAAGGAGAACCCCACTCCTCACTTGCCAGAAAGTGTGGAAGAGAAACTGACAGCTCAAACAGAAAACCTGAGTTTCCTTTTCAGCTCCTCAGCCCCAGCCAGACGTGACAGGGAAACGTGTGATACTAACAAGAAAATAAACATTGCTGCTGGGTGTGGAACTGCTAATCCCTCTCTTTTCCTAAAGTAGAGAGGCTTCATTCCTTCAGTTTTCTGAAACTTTCTCACCTTAATCTTCTGCTCATCAAAGTTAATTTCTAAGAAAAAAACAAACCACAGAGGACTTTGACACCTACTTTGGTAAACACAGCCCAAAACTTAACTGCATCCCTGTATTTGGGTGTCACCAAAAGCTTTACAATTCCATCATGTTTCTCCAGACTGAATTAAATACTTTTTAGTCTAACTGGGGGTAAGGATAGTTGTACGACCCCATTCTGGAGGAGCTGGTGAAGGGACTGATCCCAGTTTAAAGGATCTACTATAAACCACGGATGCTTTAAACATTTTTTCCTCACTGTTTACTTGCACTCCTGGGCTCAGAGGATGAGCACAGTCGTAGGGAATCTGTGCCACCGAGAATCTGAGGACAGATTCACTGGGTACACGTCCTAGGCTCTTTCTAACCCTAACAACCAGCTGATTTCCTCA
>WEIU01004886.1:44275-60026 GCA_013389925.1 Aegithalos caudatus | reverse complement strand
GTGACGGCTCCGAGCGGGGATCGGTCACTTCCCTGGGATCGGTCACTGTCCCGGGATCGGTCACTGTCCCGGGATCGGTCACCGAGCAGGGATCGGTCTCTGTCCCGGGATCGGTCACTTCCCTGGGATCGGTCACTGTCCCGGGATCGGTCACTGCTCGGGATCGGTCACCTATCAGGGATCGGTCTCTGCCCCGGGATCGGCCACCGAGCAGGAATCGGTCACCGAGCAGCGATCGGTCTCTGTCCCGGGAGTGCCCGGACACACCCGGACCCGCCGCAGGTGCCCCGTGTCGCGGTCCATCCCCCGAGCCCATCCTGGGGGCCAGCAAGCCGTGGTGCCGATGAGCCATCAGTCGCTGGCTGGGGGAGAAGCCGCACATGCCGATGTTGGTCCGCATCCTCTGGAGGCACAGACAGATGGTTGTGTTGGGTTTTGCTGGGTTTCTGTACTCCTTTCACAGAAATAAACAGGTGCCTTCCAGAAATAAACTCAGCCTTTCAGGAAGCGCAGCTGGCTTGCCTCGCTGGCTTTTCACTTTCAGGTCTGGGCTGGGTGTGGCTTGTTTCCATAGGCCAAGGCTCAGGGCTATGGTTTTTCACCCTTGCCAGTTCTGTGCTGCTCAGAGACTGCTTCAGAGCTGTTAACATCCAGCTACGTGTCTGACATGTGCACATGGATGTGTGCGACTATTACATCACATGGTTCTGTGTATTAGGATAAATACATCTCAAGAGTCTGGAATGACATGTTTTAACTGCTTGTCTGGGTTATCTACAAAGCAGAGTGCTCTTTAACAGGTACCCTAGGTCACTTGGAAAATCGACATGCTGCCAAAAATAAGCTTTCCTAATTAAATACATTGACAGAGCACATTTTGTCGTTCTGTTCTTTGTACCAAAGATCAGCTAAATTCCATCCTCATCGTTTCAGGCTATAAAAATGAAACTGTTTTATGGCAAAGAGTGAGAGTTAAATTATCCCATAGGTAGATGTGCAGGAGGAGAGCAATCTGATTATCTCTGAGCCAGCACAAGCAACCAGGCCAGCTTGGCTTGAATTGCCTCTGAAATCCATCTATTTCTGTGTGGCTCCGTGATTTTTCCTTTTCAGGTCTGGATATATATATTTTGGTGATCCCTGGTTACCTTCCAGCCAAGAACAGAGGTTTGGGTACTCAGTCAGGCTGGACCAAAGGCATTCTGTTTCTGTAGGTGGCAGCAGAACCTTCAAATTATAAAGAAATTACTGACACCTAAACAGGGATGAATTTGGTGTCCAACATTTCTCCAGCCAAGGATTTATATTGAGTACTTCTTCTAAGCCTGCAGAGCCTACCCTTGCTGTGAGAAAAACTGAAAATGTTCTCCCTCATGGGGACTCCTAGCAATGAAATGGTTTCTGTTCTGCAGCTGTTCAGCAAAGTGTCACTGTCATGTGTGACTCTGTCATGTGTGACTCTGTCACATGTGACACATGCAGGTGTCGCGTTTGTTATCAGCCAAGTTCCAGAACAAGCTGGGAAGAAGAAGAACAACAAAAAAATGTAATTGTATTCATGAAGTTTTCCAAGTTAGGCGTTTTGAATGTTAGAAACCATCAGCTATTTCCAGTTCCTTTCAGATGACTCAGTTGTGGAGACTGGCCTCTTTGTAGTTTGAAATACTATATTCATATTCACAGCTCAATCATCTTCTGAATGAATGAAGTGCAAATCCTCCTCTGCTTGGCTTCTGAAGGCTTTTATCAATCTTAGTCACCCATTCTTTTTTCCTTGTCTGTGCTCTGTAGAGGATGAAAGGCAGTCATTGCCTGGGTTTTATCTCTCGGGGTGTGAGGACACACACAACACTTCAGAGTGGTTACAGAACTGATTTGTTAAACCAGGCTGCTAATCAGCCTCAGACACAAAAGAGTGGCTGATGAAACAAAACCCCTGGGTTTATTTGGCCAATCCTCACAGCCAGTCCCCTTGGTTTGGGGGTCTGTGCAGTTCCCTGAGCTCCTTGGTGACCTGCATCACCTTGGCTGGAGCTGCACCTTCAGGAGGGCAGGGTCAGGGAGGTTTTGGGTACCTCTAATAGCATTTGCATCCACCAGGATGTGCGTTTCCTGCACCCTGCAGGAGATGCAGGATTCCTGTCTGGTATTTCCAGTGCAGCCAGTCCCACAGAGCAGCAGGGTGCACGAGCTGGGATTTACCATCTGGCCTGAGGCTTCATGCCCATAAAATATTGCAGAAAGTGCTAAAGACTGAGTAAAGAAACACCTGGAAATCTGCAGCATTTGCTGGCTCCTTATTCTTTTTACCAGACATCCTAAAATTTGGGTTTTCATTCTCCTCGTGTCTGTTTGGGATCCCTGATGTTGTCACAATAGTTGGATTTTTTCATGGTAACTTTTCCCTGGTACAGATTGCTGAGGGAGCTCAACTTGTTTTAATATATTTGGACCTTTAAAATTATCATGCTGCACATTATTTAGGGAGGGGAATGGTAGGGGAAAAGGCCCACAAAGGGATTTGATTTCATTATTTTGTTTTACTTAATCTACATTTTTTCCTTTTTTGTTTTATCACACTTTGATAGGATGAAGTTGTTAGTATAGTACAAAGTTGTTAGTCTAATTTGAATTTACATCATCGTGACTTTAGGGGAACAGAAGAAATAAAACCTCAGTCAGGTTTCAATATAAATACTGAGCTATGACTTTGGGACTTGTAGCACCAGAAAATTCCAGGCATGTCTAAAAATGATTCATCACAGGGAAGAAAAGAGATTGTATCGCCCAGTGTGCAGAATTAATGATCACTCCAGGTTTCTGCCAATAGAAAACAATTTATGTCTTGCACCTTTTGACACTTCAGGACAGAAAACTTGTCTGGAAACTCTGGGAAGAGCTGGCAGTAATTGGCAGCTCGTTTGGAAAATCTCAGCCCATCACTGAGGCCTTGGAAAGGGTGAGAAACTTCAGGGAACTTCTGTCCCTGTAGAGTTTAGCAGCCACTAGGTGCCATTGTTGGTCCAGTTTCAGAGCAGTCGGACAAAGCAGTAGCTGGCAAAGGAATCCCTTCGGGGGCTCTGAGTTTCTGCTGTGCAGAAATTTGTGTCCCTTCATTGCCCCTTCCCTTCAGGTTGTAATCGCTGCTGGTTTAGGTTTTGTCTTTCTGTAATCCAGCTTTTGCTAAGTGCAGCTGCACATTAAATTACCGGGTTTTGCAGTGTCCTTGCAAACTCAGGGGAAGTAAAAAATACCCTCAGCTGTAAATGCTCTGCTGTCCTGAGGGCAACCTTTGGTGGTGTGGCCACTGCCACGGCCTTCCTCTGCTTTGCACTGCTGCTGCTGGGAGAGGCTTGCAAAGGTCGATTTTATTTGGATGTGTCAGTTCCAGAGCCCTTCTCCATGACTGTAGGAGGCAATCTACGAATCCTTGTCAAAAATAAATTATTAGTCGAGAGGTAAAACCCTTTTGACCCCTAAAGAGGAGACAAGAAAGAGGATTCAAGGAGAAAAGGGAGGCTGCAATCCATCCCTGCTGACATTCCCTTCCCTAGAGATCAAGGTCATTTAAGAAAGGGCTTCATTTGAATTATTTCCCCTTGGACTAAGATTAATGTTCTGTATTTCTGTAGCCCTATTCCTTAATATTATTCTGGGGGAAGAGGCTTCAGTCCACTTTTCCCAGGGAATATCCTCATGCAAAACAGTACCATTCAATTCTAACAACTTTGATTACTAGGGAACTGGATGCTTGCTGGTCAGACAAGGCAAGCCAAATGAAATCTGAGCAAAATTCTGTCAGGCACATCCCATTTCCTTTGCTTAAAATGAAGATGCCAGGTCAGGCAGTAGCTGTGACATCACTGGGATAAACACTGGGAAATGCTGCTGGGGAAGGCACTGGAGAGGCCACGTCAGGAGCAAATTGCCCCTGGGAAGGAGCTCAGTATAAATAGCAGCCATGTGGCCATTATGCAACTGCAGCAATTTGTTGTTGCACACCCATTATTGAGTGTAATCTGAATTTCATTGGAGTCAATGTAATGGCAAAATATTTATGTGGGTCGCAGCAACAGAGACGCAGCACTTTGGGAAATTGTTTTGTACTCTGGAGAGAAAAGGCATTAAGAGAAACAAACTTAGCATTCCTGAGCATTACAGTAAACCTAGCACCATCAAAGGAGTCATTAGGTGTGAACTATTAATATTTCAGTGCTGACACTTCACCTGTGCAAGTGTGTGGGCCTTAAGAATCCAGGAACAACAGCAGTTTTGTGAAGCCTCAAATTCTATTTTAAAAACTCCCCAAACAGTGCATTTAAACATAAACCAGCATGAGAATGAATGTGTATTGGCTAATTAATTTAGAATACAAGAGTGGACCAACCAACAACCTGTTTCATTGCATTCTGTGTGTATTTTGTACATTGAATTAGTGTTTGGTTCTTGCAGTTTATGTTTACTAGTTCAAAAACAGAAGAAATTTCCTGTCCACCTGAGGGAATCCTTATTTTATTCTTGTCCTGTTAGGCTAGGAATAGTCTTGGTTTTCTGCTGTTTGAAACTTTTTCTTGGGTGAGTTTTCCTTTTATTGGATGAGTTATTCTAGTAGTTTTTAATGCACTTCCATATCTGGTCAGTGCAAGCAGAAGATGTGCAACTAAAATGGAAAATTACTGTCATTATGTGACATATCTCTTATGACATAGCTGGGGTTTAACTGAATGGAAAGAAACATTTTACTTTGTACTACTCATTTTCTGTGTAGCTAAATTCTTCGAAAGGGAGCACTAAATCCGAATCCTTAAATGTGCTGGTACTTAACCAAATGATAAATACAGAACAAGCTGGTTAACTTTGCAATGTATTCTGTTCCTGAGAGCAAAGCTGAGCTTAGTCTCTAGTAGGAATTTAGTGTGAATTGATTTGATGTAGGTTGCTGAGCAAACCTTAGCACAGATTTCCTCTCAGGTTAGATATGAATGTGAGCCCATGGAGATGTGTAAATTCAAATCTACCTCCTACACTTCCAGTTAAGAGAAGGCTGTCAGACCAGAAAAATGCCATGTACCCACCTCATGGAGCTGCCCAGCAGCTCCTGGGAAGGGCTGGGCTGATTCTCAGAGCATGTGAGACTCCAGGGTGAAACAACATCTGGTTTCAGATTGCTCATTTAACCTTCCCCTGCAGGAGGTGGGATTTGAAACACATGAGAAATGTTTGTTCTTAAAATACCAACATCCTTAGAACATGGGATGGGGTGGAAATCATGCAAATTCAGTGACTCCACACCAGTGGTAGGTACTTCTTAGTGAAAATATTGCAATTTTACTCTGAATAAGCATCTCTTCTAATACAACTTACATCATAGGCATGCCCTTTTGTTTCTCTGCTGCCAGAGGGCTCGAGCTGGCTGCATTCCCCAAGCCATGTCATTTCCTACCCTATCCACGTGCCCAGCCCTCCCTGACAGTGGCACTTGGATTTGAGCTGCTGGCAGTTGCCACTGCCTTGTGCAGGCAGGAGGAAGGTATTTTCCATTAAACATAAAAATAATAATAAAAGAAAATTTAAAAAGCAGGCACATCAAGTGTCCATGGCAATACCACTGTTTTTCCCACTTGCTTAGCTCCACCCTTGGCATCTTTTGGGAAGCTCCTGCCCAGGCTTCCCTGCTCCTGCTGTGCCCAGAGTGGCTGCACCCAGAGAGTGACATCAGTGGTGCAGAGTCAGACAGCTGGACTCCACAATGCAGAGCCACTTTTATTGGGCAGAACTGAGCTGTTTTATTTCATTGGGAAGAGCTGAGTTTTTATTTCATTGGGCAGAGCTGAGCTGTTTTATTTCATTGGGTAGATCTGAGCTGTTTTATTCAGCCTGCTCTGAGCTGAGACAGGGTGGTTCTTAGGTAATGAGCTGCCTTATGTTTTATAGAGCTCCAGAGTGGAGTGTTAGCACATTGATCATAATAATCACGTTCTGTCAGGATGGTGGCCCTGTAGCATAAAGGAGAACAGCATTTTGTGATGATGGAGCCTTGCAAACTGCCCTGGTGCATGAGCTCAAACAACAGACCTGGAATAAACTCAGTAAAGCCTGGCAGAAAGCAAGCAGGAAGATGAACAGTTGTTCAGCTTGAGCAACACTGTTTGCTCCAGTGTTAACAAAATATAGAGAATGTATAGGCAAAAAGGTGATTCACATACTATACTATTTAATAAATGGAACCTGCAAATGCTCTTCACATGAATTGAGTTTCAGTCTACACAGAATTGCTGTTCATACAAACCTCTTCTGTGTGTCGCAGTGAGGTTTTGGTCAATAATGCTGACTCTGATACTTGTCCTGCCCAGTGCGGAATCAAACCTCATCTTAATTTAATTTAACTTGATATTTTATATTATTTTATTTATCCCACCAGTCACACCTGTGTTCCCACACTGTGCCAGCAGTTACAGCCAGCAGCTTTCCCCTTGCAGGCAGGATGCAGTGACAGTTTCTGGGGTGTTCCAAACCCATTTTGGGAGTGCTGCCTGTGTGTTTCATTTTGATAGCTGATGGATTTTCCTGCCTTTGCATGTTGTTAGCAACTGTGGTGTTATTTATGCAGTTTGATGGAGTTTGTGGCTTAGGCATGACACAGTGGCCCTGCCAGATAAACACTGAGTGTTGCTTTTGAGGCCTCAGTTAGTTCCAGCTGTCCCCGTTGCAGAGGGTTTTTTTTTTTTTTTTCAGATAAAGCCCCAATGGATGAAAAGTTATAAATACAACGCTGTTCTGGTAGAATGTGAACTACTGCCATGAAAGAGATTCCCTCCTCTTTCTTCCTATAAGGACAGAGAAGTTCTCTCAATTATTTTTTTCCTGTATCCTGTGCATCTTCTTTGATGTGTTGGTTGGTGTAAGCAGAAATGTTTGCTAATTGCTGATTTTTAAAATATTTGTACTATTGAAGCCATGTCATAAAACAGTTTCATATTCTATGCATATCTAGTTCATAGGCACAGAAGAGAGGGATAAGCTTTTAGTGTTAAAGATTTATTTCATTTTGGGGAAACAAGAAATATCATGTAGGAAATTCCATGAGGGGTGGCAAAGTGCATTTCTTCTGTAATATTCTGCATTCGTACAGAATGGTGGCTGTCTTTTAAAAAATTGAAAAGCTCAGTGCAGGGGAAATATTCTAGAATTATCTCCAGAGGACAAGTTCTGGAAATATCTTAGAAATTTAATCAGAAATCTTTAGAATCTTGAAAGAGATCAAGCTTGGGTTGATATGAATGTTCAATAAGCATCCATTATTTCAGCTTCACATAGAATGCTTTATTATTGTTCTCCCTCCAGGAAATTCAATAAGATTTAAAATTATTTTGCTGATTATCTTCTCATTACCAGTCCATCTTTAACTATATTCCATGAGGGATATATTCAGTGTCTGGTCTATATAATCTTGGTGGTTTTGGTGGCAGGAAGCTCCTGAACCTGAGGAAGAGATGGCTGAGTTGTTCTGCACACAGGAATGGTCCTACCAAGCCCACGAGAACACTGAGAGGTGGTGATGGGCTGTAAACTCACAGAGCTTGACTGAAAAATAAAACTATTGGGGTTCATCTCCGTATATTGAAAGGTGTAGGACGTGGGGGTGTAAATCTTCTTTCTATAAGAGCTGAGAATTCAGTGGGAAAATGCAAAGTTAAATGATTTTAAATTACGAGGAGACTGCTCTTTGTGAGTAGATGGCAGCAGGATGAAACTTGCCTGTCCAAATCTCACCAAGCTTCTTCTTGGATGAAAATTAAATCCAGCTTGCCTGAGGACCCAGACGTTGAGCTTTTTCAACATTGATTATTCAGACCAGTGTTAGCAGTGCTCTTGCTTTTTTGTTGTGGAGCAGCCTGAGGTTTGTGTCGGGCTGGTGGCAGGGCAGAGCTCACTGCATCTTGCGGGTTTTGGGGATGCTCCTCCTCAGCCGCCGGCCCCCGAGGGTGAGCTGGCAGACCAGCTTCTTGGAGAGCTTCAGGGCCCACGCCACTAAAATAAAGGTAATCACCACTCCAGCAATTAAAACCAGGTCTCGCCAGAAGAACTGGAGACACTTGGTTGGAAGCAGCCTGGCACAAACGCCCAGATCATTCCCGGTCAGCTGCCCCAGGGGTTTCATCCTCAGGTGAGCGGGGCTGGCGCACCTGAGCCGGGCGAGCACGGGCACGGAGAAATCCTCCAGCCAGAGCTTGAGGTACAGAATGTGACAGTCACAGTGCCAGGGGTTGTCCCGGAGCTCCAGCTGCTGCAGGTGGGCCAGGCTGTCCAGGGCTCCGGCAGGGATGGAGCCCAGGCTGTTGTTGTGCAAGTGCAGGCTGCGGGTCAGGCGGGGCAGGGCGGGCAGGGACCGCAGCCCCTGGGAGCTGCAGTCCACGTGTGTCCCCCACACCTCCTCCAGGGACCAGCACCTGCAGGGGGATGGACAATCCTCACCCAGCACCACGGGGAACAGCAGGGCACAGCCCAGCACGGCCAGCAGCTCCATCTCCAGCTGCACAAAGAGGAATGAGGTTTATGACCACGGTTCTAAGAGCGCAACTGAGGGCTTAAGTTTTAGCTTTCGAGTTTTCCAGATTCTGTATTGGTATATAACTCTGAACTTCATATAAAGTGTTAGCATGTTCTCCTCACAGCTCACTCAGACAAAACAATCCTTTTCCAGCCCAAGGACACCACTGCGGCTTTGGACCCAAAAAGTGCAAAAACAGGGAATTGAGGAGAGCCAACTGTGAGGATGGGACTTCATAGCCTGAGGTGTAATTGGATAATTAACCCCAATGTGGAAATGGACCAAAGCTTATAAAAGTGTGAAAACTCCTGACTCTTGTGTCTATCTCAGGTCCGTCTTGGGTGGAGCCCTGGCCAGGCTCTTGCACTGCCCAAGGTGTATCCTTTGTAATAAATACCTACTCTATTCCTTTAATTCTGTCTAGCCTCTCTTCCAGGTAGCCTCTCCAGGCATCAGAACCACAGCAGTTATTTCTCCCTCAGGTTTAGGTTTCTGCAAGAAAATCTGTAGCTTTCTGTATGTCCCACAGAGCCACTCTCCCCAACACAAATGCTGAAGACAGAGCATAGTTCTTTGCTTTCCTCTCTGGTTCATTGTTTTCCCTTCATAATTGTACAAAAAATATTATTGATCAACATTCTGGGACAGAATGTCACCAGGAGATGATGGGAAAAAACAGTTTAGTTTTAGGAAAAGGTTTCTATTCTTCATATCTGCATAGAGCTAGTGTTAAAATTGTGTGTTTAAGCCAGCTTTCAAAATGAAACTTAAGGGATTGAATAATTGCAAATGTCTGAAAATCTTCTTTTTTTCTGAAGCTGAAATGCTCATCTTAACCCTCTCCTATGTCTTTGTCAGTAAGTTATTCTGAGTATCTTTGCTCTGAATCCAGATACTCATCCATGATTTTTCAAGAAATCTACCAGAGCTTTTTCCCAAAGTAAACATCTTAGAAGGACTGACTATGACAGCTGGTTAAAGTTAAGTGATATTTAAGGAAAAGATGATCTCTTCTGATTTAATATAGAAACAGCAAGAAACCCAAGCTCAAGCCGAAACAAGAAATGTGGCAAAAATGCAGAAGGGAGAGCTGGGGCAGTGCCTGGCTGGCACTTACCCTGTTTGATCCCTCTTGATCCCTTTCCCTCTGCCTGCTGAGGTGCTGGAGTGGATGGCAGTGCAGGCTGAGTGCTCTGAGTCCCCAAGGAAGTGTGGCAGGGAAGATGAGCTTTCTCCAGCTATTTCCTGTGCAGGATGGGGCAGCACCCCAGAGCAAGCTGCTATTTATGGCATAAAGTGCTTGGGGTGGGTCTTGTGTTTGCTGCAGACAAGAGAAAATGCTTTGGGATTTTTGTTTTATTCCTAAAGCATTTTTTCCTGTTGGATCTGACAGTATCTGGAAAAATTCATCTGAAATCTGTGGGGTTTTTTTCTCCCAAAAAAATCTCCAGGTATAAAAGTTAGTTTGGGCCTGAGCTGCTGACACACACAACCCCAGCAGATGAAGTTATCCTGTGAAATTGAATTTTTCTGTATTAGTCAGCCAGGTTTCCTTAATATCTGCCTTCTCACCGTTTCAGTAAAACTTATAAAAGCACAGCTATAAAATAACCATCAAAATAACCATAACTTATTAAAGCACAGCTTAGCATCAAAATAACCATGATAGCCAGCTGATATCATTAAGTGTGGGGAGACAGAGGAGATGGTGCTGAAAGCAATCTTGCCCTTAATATATTGCAGCTGTCCAAGAGTGGGAACAGCCTTCCTTCCAATCCAATGGGAACAGATTCCTCCCTTGCTGAAGTGAGCAGTTCATCTGCCTGTCAGGTGTGGAGTGGACTGCTGACCACAGGAAGGTCCTTCTGTCCTAGGGATGGTATCACTGCTTTTGGGAAGCACATCCATGGATTTCATCAATGTCTGCCTGCCCCTGTGCCTGCACAATCTGTGCCAGGTGTCCTCAGGGATGCTGCCATGCAGAATTCCAACCTTCCTGTCCCACAACGAACCCAAATGCTGAGTTCCTTTGCATGGAAACAGGTGCTGAATGTTTGGAATCCCCTGGAATCCATCCTCACATCCTCAGAGTCAGTCCCACCTGTGCAGGGAGGATGTGCCAGAAGCACCAGGCATTTGCATTTCTGATTTTTAGGACCATAGCTTTTTGTAGGCCAAATGAGGATTCTTCATTTAAGAGGATTTATTAAGAGCCAATTTGAAAAAAAAAATAGTTATAATCTGCTATAATCTTGTTAGGGTATGAAAGTTGTTTTTTTTCCACAGAGAGAATCCATTTGAAGTTTTTGTGAATGAGAGAGGCTCTGTCTCCTCTCAGTGGAGAGGGATTTTTGGACACTCTTGTTTCCCAAAGAACCCCTCTCACCTCACCCCTGAAAGCTCTTTTCTCTGGATCAGCTTTCTTTGGAGGCCTTGGCTTGTCCACTGAGTTCCGTGGGGGCTGTGCCTGACTGTTCAGGGAGGGGGGATTACTGCTTTCCTTGTGCTGCAGAATAAAAGCTGCAAGCTGGAGATAAATGTGCAGATCAAACGTGTGACCTGCTGAGAGCAAATTCAGGCAGAAGATGCCATTATCTTTTCTAGTCACTTTTAAGGAGTTACAGTCATTTATTGCTGTCAGTGACCCGTTTTTGACCTAGAAAGGCAGAAGTTTTTTCAAGCACTGTTTCCATTTCCAGTGCTGAAAGAACTGCCCACCTCACATTGCCAATGGACAGCTTCTTATTTAAAATATCTCACCTTGATTAATTCTGTTCTTTTGTACTTTCAAATAGATTGGTGAGAGCAGACTAACCAAAATAGATATCTGTAATTGGATGTGATTCACTGGTAATTAATGAATTCTACAAATAAGCAAGAAGAAGGATAAGAAAAATCAATCACAAAATTCATTCTCACATCAAGGAATATTGCTGGCAGGAATGAATTAAAGAAAAACTGTGGTTTCTCTCAAATCAGGAGCTGTTGTTGCCTGGAGGCCAAAACATTCCTCTTACCTACGTCACTCTGCAGAACTTGCTGTCAAAGCCTTCTAAGCATTTCCACTCGGGAGGAGTCAGAGTCTCCTCCTATCCATTATTTTTTCCTGCTGCACATTTATCATGGTTTTGCCCAATGTAGTTTTGCCTCTGTCAAATCAGAAATCCCATTTCCTCAGATCATTCCAGAGGCAGATGAAGTCTTGTCATTTAGGAAATTCTTCTCCTAAATTGTACTCCACCCATTTTTATCAATAAATTCTCTCTCCTCCCGCCTGTTCTCATGAGGAACATCCCTCTTTGCAGTTTTCTCCATTCAGAATTTCCCTAGTGATTGCTCATTTTCCCACTAGGTGTCATCCGAGTTATTTTGTTCTCAAATGTGGAGCATCCCCCGAATCGGCTCCTGAGCTGCAATTTCTCAATTCAAAAGAATTGCCCGAAAGAACAAAATATTGTGCTCTTTTTTAGGATATTATTTTCCATTGTGTCCAAGGTACAAACAGATCCGAGGTACAAAATATGTGTATTAAGTGATCTGTCTAAATCAGAGGGCTAAAAGCACATGTTTGTGTTTGATGGAACTCGGAAGGTTTTGAGCCTTTTAATGAAAATATTCATGGTCAGTTTGGATTTACACAGCCCTGGGCTGGGCAAACTGGAGGCTCTGTGCCCCTCTCTGCCCTGCTTGCTTTGCTCTAGTGAAAAGCTGGTCTTTTCCTAGCTCTTTATGCACAGTCACTGTCATTAAAAACACAATCCAGTGCTCAAGGCAGGCACAACACAACGCTGCATTTCTGGGAATGGTTTATTTAGGATTGGGATTGAGCTGTCAGAGCAGATCTCCTGCTCTCTGTTTTCTGTGCGTGCCTTTTGTATTAAATTAAATTGCAATATTCACTGTGGAAATACCTGGGATTGGTGCTAAGGGAGGTTCAGATCTTGGACCAGACTAAAGATAATCCAAATCACTCCCACTAATACCATTTCCTGGGATCAATGGCTGCATGTGGCATCCCCAGTTCCAGATTATTTCCCTGCTCTGTTCCAGCTGTTTGGGCCGTTGTTTGTTGAATTCCCACTGTGACCAAAAGCTGTCCATGAATGTCCCTTGTTCCAAAGCTCTGCTAGCTTCCAAGGCCTGCCTGCTACAGGTGTTTAGGCATCTTTACCAATTTCTTGCATAACAGCTGCAGTGGGGTTGTGAAATGCATGAGATTGTGCAGCACCCTGAGTGTTGTGGTGTGGTCCTTGTTTAGGGAGAGCGGTGACAAAATCAGCTAAACCCTAGGATAAACCTTGCTATTTCCTGCTTGAAGGGCTGGAAATGTAGGAGAGGGCACTGAACTTTATGGCCATGCTGAGCAGTTGCTCTTGGACAGATCAATTAGATATTAATTAGTGTCTGATGCAAAAGGCTACATAGCCCTGGTGAGGAGTTTACCATGGGAACTCACTGCAGAATTTCACTCACTGTCCATAATAGATAAAATGGTTATTTTTATGCTGTCCTTTACAAAGCTGTGACCTCATGGGTTTTGAAATAAACCATTCAGCTCTGGGTATCTATTCAGTGATGAATTAATGTTCCCCAGTGAGAGCACCTCCAGTCCCATTGCTCCTGCCCCTTGATGTTGTGTTTACACCCTGATTGTGGGGCCCAGCCCTGCAGATGTGCCCAGCTGTTTGCTGTGCACAGGGAGCTGCAGCAGAGTTTGCCCTGACTCTGATCACTGCAGACAGATCTGAGCCTGTTGTGCTGAATTCCTGCTGCCAGCAGCTGGATTGTGGGGAATGTTTCACCCACAGGAGATGTCAGAGTGCAGAGCTGGCCTGGGCTTGGGAGGACAGTCCTGAGCAATCTCCAGCTCTGCAGCCACACAGTGTTTGCTGCATTATTGCCAGCCCCACTTCTCAGTTCTTGCATTGCATCCTCCAACCCTGATATTTGCATTTCAAAGCAATGTAGGATATTTAACTTTTTTTTTTTTTTTTTTTTTTTTTTTTTTTTTTTTTTTTTTTATGGACTTGATATTTTGAGCCATTAAAGTTCACATTTTGCAGGTCCTGCTCCTGGTCCTTAAGGCTGCAGATTGCTAATGAAAGTTGATCAAGTGCCCTGGGTTCTGAAAGAAATCCTTTATGTAGAGTGACCTGTGATAAAATCTGAAGAGCTGAAAATGCTGGTGTGCTAATCCTGTTATTTCCTATCACTGAATGCTGATATGCAAACAATTTGGCAAGTCAGTTTGATCAAGCTGGCAGCTGAATTAATCATGTGGTCACTTGTATGAGGGTATAAATAATCAGCAGTTCCTCTGAGGAGAATTGTGCATTCATTAAAAGATGCTGCAAGCTTCCTCCTGCATTATCTGATTATCTCTTTGCCCTCATTAGGTGTCTCTAGCCCAGTGCTGATGACTGCATTCAGTGAAATTTCCTACATTTCATGGAGCTGGTTGGAGGTTTTTTACAATTTATTTCCTGATCAGTTTTGATAAATCCTGGTGGTTTGATGTTGTCCTGCAGTGCCACTCATGGTGTCATTCTCTCCACACTGACAGGCACAGCATCTCTGCCTCCAACAGGGAAACCAGAGCCTGGAATGAGAGGAGAGCTCCCTGTCCTCTCTAATCTGAAATCACTCAGTGTTTGCCTCGTGCCTTGGCTGCTTCTGCACCTTCAGCTGCTCCAGCTAAAGGGCACTGCTCGGGGTTTATGACTACAGAAAATCTGTCAGCTTTACTTTACAGAGTTGTTTTTTAATGAGGAGTCATCCTGTGAACTGTTCTGAAACATGAGGTGTCTTCAGCTGAAAGTATGAGGAAAGAGAAAGCCCTGGGACTCCCCTTCCCATTAAGTGTTGCTCATTGCCTCCCTTCAGTGACACTTTATGCTTTTTTAAGGACATTTCACTGTGATCTAAGCATTTTTGTGAGATCAGAGTGCTTTTCCTGAGGTTTTGCTTCCGTGCTTTGCTTTTTGCCTTTACTCATCATCTCCATTCCTTTGGATGTTCTAATTGGTTTCCTAGTGAACACAATTATTTTTCCTTTTCTTCTCCTTCAAACTCTGTGGCATTTCTGATGAATCTCTAGGAATAAACCCAAATTTGGAGCAGGGAGATTCCCCTTTCCAGAATGCAGGGCCAGTTCCCTCCAGACCCACCACTGCTGCAGCTGAACAGAGTTTTGCTACAAATATCACCTTTTGCTCAGTTTGCATGTCTGGCACGTGGGAAAAACACATCAAAATCCCCTCAATTCTTTCTTAACCTTGCTGTGAAATTCACCAGGGTGAGAAGGAGTGTTCCACTGCTGTGAGAGCAGCTCTGCCTGAAGGGTTTCACTGAGGCAGGGACTGCAGGGGCTGTTTGAGCTGCTCTGCTCAGGGATGTTCCTGGCATTAAACTGAGTCCAGGCAGCACAGCTCTCTGAGCACCAGGGTATTTTGGACTGGACTTTTGAAATAGGTATAAATCTTGTGGCTTTTGATATTTCACCCACCAGACTGCTGAAATAAGTGCACAGAATGTGAGCAGGAACAGCACAATCTGTCTGAAAAGCAAACAAAATTAATTCTCCCCCACACTCTGATTTTGGCAATACCTCTGCCGAAGAAAAGCCTCATCAACCTAAGTTTATCACCCATGTCTTCAGGCAAAAATCTGTGACAAGGGCTCTGTCCCTTTTGCTGTTTTAAACCATTGATGCTGATGTTCCAAGCCTCAAGCAAGTTCCTTTCAACTCCTTAAGTATCTCACACCCTATTGTTTTCAGGGTAGAGGGGATTCTCATGTGTAAGGAGCCAGGTTAAAAACAAAACAAAACAAACAAAAAACAAAACAAAACAAAAAAAAACCAAACCAAACCAACACAACAACAACAACAACAACAACAACAACAACAACAAAAACAACAACAAAAAGCCGAACAAAACCAAAACCAAAACCAAAAAAAGAAATAAGGATAAAAATTATTTCTAGGTCCCAGGGAAGAAAGGGGGAAGAAAGTCCAGCCTGGAAGAGAATAATGTCAAGCCCAGTGACACAAAACGTTGCAGTGCAGACAATGGGTAAAGGAATTCTGTGTTTGAGCAGATTGTGCTAGCAGGTGAAATGGAAATGTGTGCTCACTTCTGTAACCTAAGTATTCTCAGGGATCTTTTGATGGATCTGTAGTTCTGCATTTTTTTTTTTTTT